>JXSR01S074809.1:257946-271396 GCA_000969725.1 Ophiothrix spiculata | reverse complement strand
CCCCCTGTTGTTACGCCCACAATATACCACACCTCTTACGAACATGAAGCATTGACACTTAAAAACACCACATGCTGTATCACATATCATTTAGGCCTAACCCAAGTATCAATGATAACGGTGACTCAAGTCCATCGGATGTCCATCATTTTGTTTTTACCATTGAGGCACGGTAATGAGATCAATTAGCAGTCAATTTGGCGAACAGCCCCTGCAAACTGGGCCTGAAACTGTATGGTATGGAACAAAAAAAAAGCTGGCGTAGGCCTACACATGCTCAGTGCACTGGGTTTTGTGTCTCTTTCTCAGTTAACCCCAGTTTGATAGGAAGTGGTTCTTTATAATTTGTCAAAAGTTATTATTATCCGGGCAAAACTTCAGCAGCAAGCTCGTGTTAGAAAGGATTGTATTCTTAGATTTCTTGTCTGGATTTTTCAGTTGTGAACTAGTGGCTTCCAAAAATCAAGTGATAATCTGTTCCTTGTAAAGGCAGGTATATTTATACTACTTATAAAATAGTTGGTAAAGGCTGGAATAAACGAAATAGAAGATTTAGTGTTGTACGCCTTTGTTGCCGGGAAAAGTTTTATGACGTCATATAATTTACATATAACATGTATCAGATGACTGGTTTGTTGTGATAACATATGATCGCGATTATGCAACGCCAACGGAGAAAGCTTACTGTTTTTTCTTGAATTTCTGGAAATGGAAAGGATTTTAATGCGATAAACTCTACCATATCTCGAAAAGGGGAAGGGGTAAGTGATTGTAATCAATGAAACCTTGTTTGAAATCTGTACTGATCATTGCTGCGTCACGTACACACAGATTTAGTGAGAATGATGATGATGATGATGATGGAAAATTACTGAACATGCTGGTAGTGACTTACTGGCTGTGCCAAAACCAGGTGGCCATTTCCGCCATTTATTCATTTAATTCAAGAGTGATGTCATTGCATTGACTCTATTGTCTACAAGCTACAATAAAAATAATGCCAAGAAGAGAAATAGTCTACTAAAAATGATCATAAATTTAAAATTTGCATTTATTTGGTAAACACACGTCGTACGCACGCGCACACAATGACAATAAAAAAAAAATTGCCACCAAAAATGGCTTAGTTATCTACTTCATTTTTTAGTCAAGATTTTTTTTTGCCGCTGTTTACCCACAGAGAATCAAATGGTGCACCACTTAGTATTGAGGAAGTTGCTATCTACTGCTGATATTGTAATTGATGAAGTAGCTATATACTGTTTATATTGGTATTGATGACAAATGACTTAGTTATTATGGTATCGATGAAGTTGCTATCTACTGCTGATATTGGTATTGATGAATTTGCAAATATCATCGTTAGTTGTTCCCAATTACAGCAAAATTCAGACCAGGAATGCAACCACTCACAGAAGTGAAGTCGCACCAATTACTTAGGCATTGGCCTAGTAATTCAGATGGGTCCATGTCCAAACATCCCAAACCTGCAGCTGCACCAAACCCAGCATCCCCATCTCCATGCAGGGAAGGGCGGTTGGGATTTTGAAAAAACACCAGCACAGAAAAAGAACCAAAAATGGTGACTTTTGATTGGCTGCCATCTCACCTATCAGCAGAATGACACACATGGTTCACTCACAGAGTCACAGGGTTTTTTTTTATTATTATTATTTTATTTGGGTTAAGTTGGGCAATTATTATCATTACATACAATGTGTAATTTTTATTATTTTGATTGTATTTTGATTGATTTATTGTTGATTTATGTGATTTGCATGATTCTTTTTAAAAATAATAAAAAACATAGGTAAAAAAAAAGAATGACACGTGGATTCTTAGCTCAACAACAACCTTGTTTACCCAGGGCATGTCACTAGGGGTTGTTTCATGTTGCACCATCATCCTTCCAAATATGTGGCTGTCCAGCCTGTATGAGCCGTAAATGCCAGAAACTTCATTGTGCTACAGGTGAAAATACATGTCAAGGTCGTAATTTGCCGAAATTATTTTTTTGAAAGATCCACAATCCCTGTGCATAGTTAATCCACTAGCAAAGTTTCATTTCAAGAAAATGATAGGAAATGTGAAATAAATCTGCATATTTTTAAGACAATCAACAGAAAATATAGGGCTCATTGATCTTTGAATAGGCAGTTCAGTGATGCCACAAATTCTGTTGAACGATTTCGCCGCACACAGCGGCTCACACACAAACCGTAACAAAAAAAGTTTTAGAATTGCTCTTTTTTTCGTTCTGAGTGTCGCACATACTTCATCTTAGGATATGTTATTATATAGTATCTCTATCAACTAATGTGTAAGTTTCAGTTTCTAAATCCGCCCAGTTTTGGAAAAAACACAAAATATATTGCACTCCGTCAAATTCCCATTGATGAATTTCGCTGCACACACACAGAACATTAAAATGGATGTCAGGATTTGGCGATTTTAAAATTGCGATTTTGTATTTTTCTGTATAATTTCTTCGACTGAAATTAAAATATGTTATTTATCAATATTTCATAGTAATACATAGCAAGAATCAGCTCTGTATGTCAATTCGTTCTCCTGTTAGAGTAATAGTTCTAACAACCCATCATTTCCATTTTCGCGGTCGGCCAGTTTTAAAACGCCGGCACCAAACTTGGTTCAATTAACTGTGGCCATCTAACTTCGGGATTTGTGTTTCGGGTGTTCGGAAACAAATCCGGGAGCTTGTGATTGGTCTATCGTCAATCCGAGCTAATTATCATAAAATATAGAACTTCAGAAAATTTCGGCGTTTGTTGCATCAAAATCGGATCAGGGGTTCAGAAGTTAGAGCCATGTGAAGTTTTTACCAGTATTTTTCTACCTGAAGATTGCGTCGGATTTTAATGCAACATGGTATGAAGGTAGGTCATTTCATCATTTACAATTAACAAAAGTAAAATTCCTGAATATATTTGTAATAACGCCCGGATTTGAAGAAGAGTTTTGGGTGTCTGGATAAAGGGCTGATTCACAAAAAGGGATTTCCCTAACTTGTTTATATATCTTGGGATTCCCCTAGGTCACTACAGGTCACTACAATTTCCATAATTGTTGTATTGTTACAGTAGTCCCATCTCATAAAGTGTTATGTAACTAATTGAGGTTTATTATAGGCTATCCCATCGATGTCTATTGTTATCCACTGGTCAGTGACCCTGGCATAAATCAAATTTATAAGAAGGATTAAATTGATTTGTTTATGACACAAAATGTATATATTTTATCGGAATTTATGGTGCCGTGGTTAAAATAAAGAAATACATAAGAAATACATCATAATGCATGTCAAAAATAGTGTCATTTGCGTGATACAAAAATGTATGTATCTCCTGAACGGATTGTCCGATTTTCAAAATTCAAACGGTTTTTGAAAGCTAATCATAAGTTCTCTCCATCTACCACAATAAAAACATGTTTAGCTTAACTTATTTTTTTCACCTGAACTGCCTACTTTGAATGCATAAATGTTTTACTGCCTGACAACCTTTGACGGACCATATATTTGTAATTTGACTTCTGAAAATCGTGTGAAGTATCATTAAGATGTCATTTTAATCCCTAAAGCATGGTCTTTGCAAATATTTAATTAAAAAAAGCGAAAATGACAAAAGGTGGCATTTAGGGCTGGTTTGGGATGGACGATCACATATACTAGAATAGAAATCAAAACCTCAGGGGACCCCACCCCAACCAAGCCTCTAGGGAGCAAACCCAGTTGTTGTTTATAGCAAGCATACCCAAAACTTGAGTGAGTTTTATTGCTACAGTATGCTTTTGCATAAAGAATTGTTATTTTCTCCAAGATTCCTCAAAATCATGGAAAACTACATTTGTACTAGGTTATATTACTATAAACATTTTCTATTGATTCATGTAAAAACAAATGTAGGTAAAAAATTATTGGGAAGAATCTAGGCCAGTCCCTTTAAATAATAATTTCAAAGTGATTTATTGAGCATATTTCCTGTAAATACATGACCAATGCACTGTACAATTTGCACATTGAGTACAATTAAAAATATCCATTGTTTAAAAATACATTGATATATGCACAAAAAATAAAGGAGCATGATCCGGATTTTCAAAATTTAGTTTTCAATCTCATAATGAAAGATGACCACTCAAGAGGTCCAAGTTTGAGTTTTGACTTGAAGCAGTCAAACCATTTTGATTTTATGGACAATTTTGTATGTCAGAGCCACCTATATATGTTACTGTGTCAATTTGATTATGGTTACCATAATTAGATATATTTTCATACTATATCTCCAAAACAGAACGGAACTCATGATCACCCGTGAAACTCCACAGTGGTTATGAGAAAAATATGAGCAACGTTTTGGTACCAAAATCTCAAAAAGTTTGAAACCATGTTGAGGCAATCAGACCATGCTTCTTTAAAAAGGAAACATAAAAAACAACCATTTAATAATTTAATACAAATTGAACACTCATTAAACAAATCAATAGAGTTATCAGGATAGGAAATAAAACAAAGTTGAAGATTAAAATAACTATATTTGATTTGAAATACAAACTTCTGCAGGTTTTAGGAATGTTCTGATACTTGTGGGTGGACTCCTGCAACCTATTCATAAGGTGAATAACCACACAAGTTTACAGTGTAGATAGCAATTAAATATGAACAGTGAAGATGACCTGAGTTGTTACTTGTAAAATCAATAGAAATATACCAAAAGTTAAAAAGTAAAATTTTACACATTAGGAAAATATAATGGCATATAAAAATAAACTTTGCAAGTCAGGTTTTGAGCAAAACGAAGGGGTCAGAGGGGTCAGCGGTCAGCACATATTTCCTTACATACGCTGCCGACTCAATCCCTATAGACAATACATGGGGATGGTGACTTGATTTTAAAACTTTCAACTCCGAAATTTGGTGCAGAGGGCAAATGTTGGATGTTGAGTGATACAATGGAATTATGATGTTGACCAAAGGTCAACACAATTTCACTCGCAGAAACAGCCGACCAAAAACCACATCTATGGGGTTCCTGCGAGGAATTAAAAAACAGTCATAAGTTTAGAAGGAGAAAAAAAATTAGAAGGAGATGTCGACTCCACATTTGGCCTAGAGTACAATTGTTTGGTATTGAAGGATACGATGGATCAGGAAATCAAAGGTCAATGCACTTTTCCTCACATACATGTACCCTGCTGATCAAAACCCATATACATGTAGGGCCGTCTGTGTTTCTGACAGAAGCTTAAGACCGCTATATCTCAAACCCTAAGTGGATTATCAATCATGTCAAAGGTCAATGCACTTTTTTTTACATACACCGCCGCATTAATTAGACAATACACTGGGTTGCAGAGAGGTGCATAAAACAGTCATATTTCAAATTGAAAGGAGTTATACCTCAAGATTTTAAAATGTTAGGTGTTACACTATATGAGGTCAAGGGGTCAAATGTCAACACACTTTTCCTCGCCCATGCCGCCGAATCATTTCCCATAGATAATACATGGGTAGGGCGAGAGGAGCTTAAAAAATGTCATATTTAAAGTTTTAAAGGAGCTTTATTGTCTCCAAATTTGGCCTAAAGCACAAATGTCAGGTGTTACACGACACCAAGGGATCAGGGCCTCAAAGTTCAATGCACTTTCCTCAAATACGCCGCCGAACCATTTCCCATACACAATACATGGGAGGGCGTGATGACAGATGCGTAAAGATGAGAAAGTATAGAAAAAAATATAATTCTTTGTTCAATGCAGATTTTTGCATATTTCATGCAGATTTCTTGTGTATCTGGCAGATTTCTTGGTGGATTTTACAGATTTTGATCCTCTGACTCCTGCATTTCACTCAACACCCAACATTTGTGTTTGGGGCCAAATTCGGAGGGGATGTAGCTCTTTTTAAAATTAGATATGGTGAATTTAAACTTGTGATGTCACGAGGGGGTATCAACAAGTTTTGAACTTTAGGCTAATGAAATTTGATTCCTGGTTTCCCGTAACATTTTATTCTGATCATAATGAGGTAAGATTTTCATTATTAATTATTCATTACTTCCCATTTTCCATTTAAACCCAATATTTTCATTGAGGTCATTTCAGAATAAAAACTGTTTGGTTGATACTGGACATTGATTTGAAGTTTTCCCCATGGAAATTGCTATCTAACGAAGATAATGATTTTTATGCACCTCAAACAATGTATTCATTGAACCACATTTGAGAAAAAGACAATTTTTAGCAAATAATGAATTTTTGTTGAATCTGGTTCACAAAATGCGGGGGTAATTTCATAACGCAGGCGGGTGACAGGAAGCCTGGAATCGAGTTTCATTAGCCTTACCCAGAAGAAATGGCGCCAGAAACGAAATTTCATTATGAGATACTTTAGACATCTTTACATAGTCAATGTGCAAAGTAACATATTTCTCCCACTTTTTACTGATTGTCTACAGACCATTATTGTAGGGATCCTCTCCATTGAAAAAATGTGATTTTATATTTCAATGAAAATCAACATTTTCATGTTGGCCATGTTTTATTACACCATTGTGATGTCATTCATGGATCAATTTCCATCATTTTGGTATCAATGGATAGTGGAAACCCTAACTGTTACTATCCTACCTGTTACTATGGTATCAAACAACTAAACTTTAGTGGTGCCAATGATATTTACTGGGCCCTGTAATTATGTAACCATTCAAATGCAGGGACTTAATTACGCTGAAAGACTCAATTTCCTCAATGCCGCTTATGTTTTAAGCAGGTAGGTAGATGACATCAATCACCACCTGTAAAGAAAGTGAAACTACTTATGAGACCATTTCTGCACCATAATGTACATAAGGACAAGTGACTATTCTGACAAAATTTCATTGATATAGCTCAATCCTTCTTGGTAAAGTTTAAAACTTTTTGATACCCCCTCGTATGACGTATTGTCACATGTCACTCGAGGTATTCATGTAATGACTTCACTGACGGCTTCTCTTATAATTGCGGATTATCGTTATATTGTTGACTTAACGTTTGCTGCTCGGTCCTTTGGATTTTGGATTTTATGAACATTCGACTTGGCTTCAGAAGCACCTGTTTTATTAAACGCTGAGATTTCCAGACCCACGTTTTACAGTCAGTCAACGTTCCACATTTTGTGGTCATGATACATCGGTCCACGGTCAAGGCTGCATTGTAATCTATGGGGGAATAGATAGGGAGGCTGACTTATAAGTTAGCCTAGTTTCTATGGTGGGAATTTGGACGTTGGATCAATAAGTAAATTAGTTACATCCTCATTAATATTTTAATATATTCATCCCTAGGCAAAGTCTTTACTACTTGTGAAGTGTGCTTAAATATTTGACATTTAATTTTTAGGGGATTTTAGTGTGAAATGTGCATCAGTGACTGGAAGCGGGAGGGGCGGGGGAATTGGCGCAAGAATTGTGATTGGGAAGGGACCAAATATCCTCTTCCATCCCTTGGTGTTACCACTGAATAATTTCTCCCGCAGATTGCATTCATTAGCATGTTAGAATATATAACACCACCTGTGCTTTCAACAAATGATGTGGAAAATTGATTGATTGATTGTAAATTGTCCAAAATTAGACTATGCAAACAAATATCACATATAAATATACATGTATTGATTTCTATTGATAAGTTGTTCTCCTATGTGCAATATTTACCATTTAACCATGGGAATACATAGGTGTTTATCAAATTGAAAAAAAATTGTAAAAAATTGCATGTTATATACATACGTTTGTACTAGCTCATCTGATGCTTAAATTATATAGCTAAAGTAGAAATCATAAAATGATTGGCGGAATGTTAGAGAATGATGCTGAACTTATCCAAAGCCCTTTTAAGTTTAAACATTAATTTGGATTAAAATTGACACAACCAGTGAAATGTACCAGAGAATAATTGTACTTACTGAAATTCCAAACATACTTTTGAAATGGTGGCGTTCCAAAGGTGATCATCTGGAAACCACTACTTGGACTGATTCCGAGATGCTGTGGTAGCCACTACACCATGAAGTCTCACCCATTATACAAGGTCTGTTTCCGCTGTTTTGTTTTGCTATACACAAAATATAGTGTTAGGCGTTCACTTGTAGACAAGAGAAAGCTACAACTTGAGCATAAAGAAAGAAACAAAGGTGTTAGACATTTTTAGTATCGATCATAGAAAGGTGGTATGACGCAAACGGTGGGTGCTCTAGTAAATGAAGATTGTGTGGAAATTCTCAATGTCAAATCTGATTCAATTAGAGTCAAAGGAAGCTGACGAGACTCAAAATTTGTGGGCGAATCAGTCAATGAAGATCAAGATTCACAATTACTAACCAACCTAGATACAATTAAAAATACAAGTAAATACACAATGATACCAGTAGATTAGTATGTGTCATAATTGATGTTTTATTTCAAAAGGTTAATCTTAGGATTTTGTTAAACTTCTGGTGTGGGGACGGTAACCTGTACATTTGCCCAAGCTGGTCCTTGTAACCATGTAAGTTCAACTTACTTGTTTCAAGTCTCTGGAAACACACTCCATCAAACAAAAAACTATAAAATATAGTGTCTGACCGATCAGATTGGATGGATTTGAATCGGACTGATTTTAAGCTTATCAGATCGGAATTGGAATTACAAACCAATCTTTATTCTGCCGATCTCACACACCGATTCAACGAACCCAAGGAAAAGTGCAATAATTCAAGTTAATTGCATCTTTGAGTACAAACCCGACTTACCAGAACCAAAAGGCAACTTCAAAATACTATAAACATTATACATATTTTTGCCTAGAATTAACTATGACAACCACAGGATACGTAAATGATCAACGGATTTACCGATATTGCGTTAATACCAGCAGTTAATTGGCCTTTGTATTATAACTTAGAGAATTTGAATTGGAATCGGAACTGCCTGATTTGAAACTATCTAAGATCGGAATCAGCTGATTCCGTTCTTGGGTAGATCGGTCAGACACTAGGTATAATGCAAAACATTTACAAATACATGGAACTTTGTTAATACAAGATTTTGGGGACCTTAAAATTTAGCTTGCGTTACCAGGAGCTTGTATTATCTAACTTATTTCACATGTGAATGTGATTCTTGGGATTTCAAAATCACCTTGTATTATTAGGGTTTTTGTATTATCTGAGCTCTTATTAACGAACTTCCACTGTAATAAACGGAATATCACTGGGGTAACAAGATGTGTTTCGGTAACGACAATATTAGTGGATTTGCATTAATAATTAAACCGTTCATGAAGCGATACCAAACTCTATCTCTATTCACATCTCCTTTCTGTTATCTCCTAGATCCTGGCTAGAGTACTGACTTGTAGTGGGGGGAGCAGGATATTTGATCCATGCATGGTTCAATATCTGTGTTTACTGGTCACTGAACCACTGATCTATGAAACATCCTACATTATTAAAGTAGGTTGTACAAAGAAATCTGAAAACAGGTGTTCATTTTGCAGAAAACTACAAATTTGATACTCTGATCATTTAAGATTCGGGGCATGACATCCAGTTTTGTTGAGCATCTTCGCCATTCCGGTGCCGTCACAAATTGATAAGTACATGGATAGCAGTGTTACCTGTTGTTTTCTCACCTGTTCCCCCGAAGGTTGGCCGACCTATAATTCGAGGGGATGCTTCATGCTAATATAAAGATCTCTCCAACATTCAGCCAATGCATGCACATGATGAGCTCATGCTGCTTTATGTTTCTGTGGGAATTTGAAAAACAATTTTTCTAACCTTTTCAAGAATGTGCTCAAGGAGTAGGAGGCAAAATTATCCAAAACACCGGATTGTTTGATTGAATTATAGGTCATATAAAGTTTTTGAGGTCTTTGATTATCTTGTCTTTGATCTTCACTGGAGTCAGGATGAGACAAAGTAGGAGTCCTTGCCTCCTCATGTTCGACCTTGAAGTTTTTGGATTTTAATCACGTTCTTGATTTTGTAGCCAAATAGGAGGGGATATCAAAAAGTTTTACAAATTACCAAGAAGGAAAGTAGCTATATCGATGAACTTTTGTCAGGATGGTCACTCATCCTTGTGTACATTATGGTGCAAAATTATATCAATAGCATTTATATGTAGCTCTATATAGGTGTCGATAGATATCAACAACCTGCCTCTGCTAACCAGATATTAAGTAAATGGAGAAATCAAAGATATGTGGTGTGATTGTATCACTGCATTTGAAGGGTTACATTTGTACAGCCCAGTAATTTCAGATGTCATGCCCAAAGTTTAGATGTTTGATACCATAGTTGTTAGGATCTCCTCTTTCCATTAACACCAAAATTATGGAATCGGTCAAAACACAACGTCATAATGAGCTAAATAAAGCATGACTGACCAGAAAACGTTTATTTATACAATGTGGATTATTTGAGCTAACTGTGGACAGTGTTAGTTTTAAGTGGGAAAAATGTGTAACTTTGTATGATGGCTATGTGCAATGTAAAGATTGACTTACAGGTCACATAATAAAATAATGTTCTGGCTGTACAGGGCTGCCAACTAGTACGTTTTTCGCGTATTTCGTACGGGAATTAATGTAAAATACGGGCGTACGTATTTTTCCATAAAAATACGGATTTGAGCTAAAGAGAGAGAGAAAGAAAAAAACCGGCATCGTCTGAATTTGTCAATTAGTGCTCTTGTGATTTATTTTATCGGCACTGGAACATAGCTGGTTCATAGCTCCTTGAAGTGGTATAGAAAAGCACTGTTAAAAGTAGAAGTCTGTGTATACTCAGACTAAAGTTAAGACTAACTCAGGCCCGTTAAAAATGCTACCAAATAAAAAAGTAGCCACTTGGAGACGTATTATGGGAGTATCGGCCGTGCAAAATACATCACAAAAAGTAAGAAGACACTCAAAGATAAGATTGTACATTTTAGTAGAGTAAACCAGGGAAGTGATGTTTTTAAGTATAGCTAATTAGGGGGAAGCCCCAGTCTTCAATAATACTGAGATAAGACAAAGATGAATGGCATTTGTATTACATGGATGTTGTTGTTGTTTATTTATTTTCGTTTGGGGAGGGGGGGGCATAAATTATTTTTTGGGTATGGGATGCTAAAAAATATTATATCATTATAATTGCATAAGGTATCATATACGCCAAAATCGGACATTTTTAATGCACCATATTGCTCGTACGGCGATTTTAAAACGTACTATCACATTCGATTACAATGGTAAGATGAAACTAAAACGGCACTTTATAGCTAAACGAATGGCTTTTTGACATTTAGTAAAAAAGGAAAATTTTTATGGTTTTTTTCTCTTCCCAATCACCATAAATGTTTTTCTAGGGGGTGCAGCTATATATACCAACACCCCTTATTCCCTCTAGGGGTTCACAGCAGGGCTCAGGGGGTTCACCTTTGCTGATTTTCGATGAAATGCTAAAAAATATTAAATCATTGTTATTGCATAAGGGACTATATATCCCAAAATCAGACATTTTTGATGTACGTTGTGGTCAATAGGACAGTTTTAAAATGTACTTTTGCATTGATTATAAAGGTAAGATGGACCTAAAAAGGCTTTTTTAGCCAAACTAGGCATATTTTGATGATAAATAAAACAAGGAAGGAGTTAGTTACTTGTAGATTTTTTTGCAGTCCTGCTGGCATCTCTGGTATTGGTAAAAGTGTAGTATGTATCTACCTTACCTGTTGTGAGGCATAAAATGCATTACAATGCTGGTTATAAAGATGCATAAAGAAACATTGTTGTTTGAAAAAGTATTTAGGATGTCTATTACATTTAGGGTGTCTTTTTAAAAGTATATTTACAAAAATACTCTTTTTGACTGAAAAATACTCTTTTTGAGGTTTGAGAATCCTTTTTTTGTATTTTCAAACTTGACAGCCCTGGCTGTATATCTTCTTGGTGATCTTTAAAACTTTTTGATATCCCTTCGTATACAGGGTGTCTCAGAAATTTTATCTCTTGAAAATAATAGGCAAACCTAATGTATGTACAATGAAATAACATTATTGAGTTTTTACCAGCATTCATACCAGGTATTCATGTTTGCTTGAAAGATCAATCTATGCGTATATTATCGTTAGGGTTGGGTAAAACTCATTTTTTTTGTAATTTTACAAAGCAAAAAACATATAAAATCAAAATCTTATTACTGTAATGCATTTTCATCTGAAGAAAATCTGTTTGTAAAGTATAGGGATTTGAAAATTATGGACAGGTCCATGGACAGACAATTCACCTTAGAAAACAAATCAGTTCCCTTGACAGGTATTTAAATACCCTACATGTGTCCGCATATCTTTGTCAAGGGTAACTTTAACTGCTCATGCCGACACATCTGAAGCAGAATTGTTGATTTGTGATGAACAACTCTGTTTTTTGTTTGAATACCTTTCAACAACGAAAATCCTCTTATGAACTAAAATTCTAAATGTGAAGTTAAGTGATGGATGGAATTTGAGTGAGATAACATGCTCGCAACTGATTCATAGCATGGTTTTTATTATGCTGTTGACCTAATTTAATTGGTGAAGCTACAAGAATTCTGGTGAAGTGTTAATATCCTAGAATTGCTAATTAAGTTTCTTAAAATTGATGTGCATGTTGACCATGAATCATTTGCCATAAGGCCCCCCCAAAAAAAATGTTTTGTTGCCCTCCACCGACCGACCCTATTTTTCAGCCCGACCCAAACTTTTTTTTATTGAAATTTTTTTTTTTTTCTAAAAAAATATGCAAAACTTACCGAAAACTACAAAAAAAAGGTTATATTTTTACTTTTTTCGATTTTCAACCCTCAAAATGTTTAGGATGTCCCAAATCACTACAAGAAGTATTTGATTGTTTTGATTTGGATATCGCGGGGGAAGTTGTGAAGGCTGGAGCGGCCGATCGACCTATCAGTCCGTGGAAGAGTATTTAAAAAAACCAACAACAAACAAACAGACGACCGACCGACCCTCTCTGAAAAAAGCTGTGGAGGGCAACCAAAGAATTTTTTTTGGCCTAAGCATGATAAGAGCTAATGAATTGCTTGAAACACTGACAAGCTGGATTGACCAAGGGGGACTTAAAGGGTTTTTGGACAAGGTCAGCATCCCCAAATTTTTTCCAGACATAATGGGATTTTTACATCATATGAAGTGTTAGTCACCCTTTTTTCTTAAGCAGGTTAATATAGGACATTTAATAATCTAGCCCGAGTAATAAAACGAAACAACCATGACAAGGTAGCTCTATGCATGGAGGAAGTATCCTGTAAATTTCATGAAATCAAAAAAAAATTCTGATATAAAGTCAGTTTTTCTCAGATAAACTCAGTTTTTCTCGATAAACTAAGTTTATCAGATAAACTAAGTTGATCAGGGAAAGT
>JXSR01S074809.1:221672-233163 GCA_000969725.1 Ophiothrix spiculata | reverse complement strand
ATAATATTGATAATTCAAAGAAATATAAGATGGGTTGAGGATATTCAGAATATGGTTATTCTTATTGACTGGTCATTTTCCAGAAATCACAGAAACACCAAAACAAAGACATCAAAATTAATCCAAAAATGTTTTCTATCATTCACACATATTTTCAAAATTAATCCAAGAAATGTTTTCCATATCATACACACATATTTTAAAAATTAATCCGAAACTGTTTTTCCATCATACACAAATATTTTCAAATCTGACTGGTAAGTGAATCAGACCATGTTTTTCGTTCATGGACGCTGAGAATATTGTGATTGGTATGTGGGTATTTACACCTATATTTGGTAGAATATCCCTGAGAGGTGAACAAACATACGGATTAAACAAATCTCTTGACAGACATGATTGGGTTGCTAATATGCCGTAATTACAGATTCTGATCTTATTCCAAAGCCAATTACATCAAAATATGTGTTTTTAGGGGTGGGTGGGCTGGTAGGGAACAGGCGTTGTCTTACTGGTGTTTATCCTTAGGGCTCAGTCACACATCAAGGTATTATGGTCAATGTATGCCTAACTGCGTATGCCTAATGGGCATCATCATATTGAATGTTTGCCTAATGGGCACCATCGCATGGATAACAAATTAAACATACATACTTCTAACCATCATATTGCCCTCCACCGACCGTACATATTTTCAACCCTCAAAATGTTTAGGATGTCCCAAATTACTACAGGAGGTATTTGATTGTTTTGATTTGGATGTCGCAGGGGAAGTTGTGAAGGCTGAAGCGGCCGATCGACTTAGCGGTCCGTGGAGGAGTATTGAAAAAAAATTAAAACCGACGGACCGACCGACCCTCACTGAAAAAAGCTGTGGAGGGCAACCAAATAATTTTTTTTTGCCTAATGAACATCAGTGTATAAAAAAAAACAGTGGATGTTAGGAGCACTTTAAGTTGTGTATGTTGATGTTTGACTGAGCCTTTCACATGAGTGAAAATATTTATGAATCCACAAATCAGTAGTCTGCTACGGTTCATCGTTAAAAGAACAGGGAACTTCAATACTGGAAACCAGCTAAAGTCATGCTGCTCATGCAGTTCAGTGTCTGGCAAACCATATCTCTAGCACTTCAGGCAAAAGATGAGCGAAGCCTTCAGGAGGTGTTGGCAAATTTTATCTCACATTTTGTACTTGAGTTACTAGGGACCAAATCTTCTAAAAAGGCAACAAATTGGTCTTATGTATCATATTTTTCAATAAATTTTTCTTGATGAAAAGCTTTGAAATCTTTGGTCTTGAACTTTGCCCCAATTAAGGCTTTACTAAGGTGGTGTTTACTGCTACACCACTGAATAAGCACAGGTCACACAAGACTAAGAAATTTGCAATATTTAAACATCAACACATGACTGATATCTGTAAATGTTAATCCACATTTCAAGAATTTATATCTCCCAAAACATGAGGTGATCTATTCTGTCTTCAAGAGTTCAAGGAATAGTTATGAAACAATCAATATCAAATTGGATAGTGACCTTTGAAACAAACATTCAAACAAACAAACAAACAAACAAACAAACAAAAAGGTTAAAAACTATGAGAATGAGATGTTCCATTGAATACTAATTGCATTATATAGTTTGAGTGTTTTGTAAACTTTGACATTTTGACTAAACATTTAAAATTACAACATATTTAATTTCCCAGATAGAACACACATTTGCATGATTTTCTTTTAAACTTGCCATTGTCATAATAAAAGGATGTCATATCCTTTAAAATCTGTCTGGAATCTTTGTTATATTGGATCATATGGATTTAGTTTCAACCAATCACCTAGGAGCTCGCTATGATATGCAATTTTGTCAAAAATTTGTACTCTAATAATGGTTAATATCATATTTTTGAGAGCTATAAATAAAAAAATGAAAAGTTCTAAATACTGGTATCCAGACTCATACAAGGGGATGTCAAAAAGTATTAAAGATCACCCAGAGGATAAGGAGCTATATCAAGGACATTTGGTCAAAAGAGTTACTCGTCCTTATGTTCTATATTGAGCGAATATGGTCGAATATGGGGGAGGGGGGTACTCACACTATAAGGTATACGGGGATGTGCTGCTGGAATGGGATAGTTTTTCACAAAAACTCCCTAAATATGGTTCCCATTTTTAGCATCAAAATCCCTAAACATGGGTCACAATTTCAAGAAAAAACGCTAAAATGGTCCCAAAAAGAAGAAAAATTTGAAAAATCAGCCTATTTTGGGAGCAAAATCCCTAAACATGGGTGCACTTTTTCTTAGAGGTGGGTTAGGGTTCCATGGTCCGAGCAGCACCCCCCCCCCCCTGTGTCTTAAAAAGCACATCTATTATAGAAATACGTTGCTGGCTCTATTCCTTCTGGGTGATCTTTAAAACTTTTTGATACCTCTGGTACATAGCAATTTTCAATAGACGAGTTCACTTTCAAAAACGTTACTCATTTCAAAACAACACCACTTTTGGTTTAAAAACTCTGAATTCAAAAAGTTTTCTTTCTCTTGTGGACAATTGCTTACAGTTGAGGTTAGTATTTGTTTTGAAAGGGAATACCTTTAACATTTATCATTTTGGCCATGGAAACACAACTACCCATCCTCTCAATATCCCATATTTGAGTGTGTGATTTCAAATCACCTTCTTGAATTATTTTTTAATTCACAAAAACGTGAATTACCTTGGGGTTTGAGCTATTGATATTAAGCAGGTTCAAGGGTATGTACAGAGTAACCCCAGTCTAGACATAGTGACAAATCTGTGATCTTTTTAATCACCTGAAATTTTTTTAATCAGATCAAAAGAAGATTAGATCACAGCCATTCAGTTTATGATTGGGGGGAGGGTACTTAGTGGAAAAATGAGTATACAGACACGCAGCCATAAATGGTTCCAGGTTTACCAAAGGCCCCTCAAAAAATTGAAAAATGGTTAACATAATGGTTGCATTTTTCAAAAATGACAATTTTTTGACCAATATTTCACTTGGTTTACCTATGGGTTGCCAAATTGCGCTTTTAAATTGCAATTTACATTGTTAAAATGTATTGAACAGTCAAAATAACGGTTGTTTAGGTCAGATTGGTTTACAAATGGGTAGCATTTTTTCGCTTGCTTAGGTTTACAAAACAGTTAAAAACTCTGGCCGCACGTCCATACCCATCCAAAATCTGAGTACAATACCCCCTATTTTAGTATGTTATACGAGTATAAAGCAAAGAGTCCAATCAAAAATGTAAATTTCATTGACTCTCAAATGCTAATACTGAGGTGTAAGTTAAAATATTTTGAATTTGACGTGAAAGGTAATGGATGACATAGCACCAGGGATGAAATTAGGAAATTATTTCTTCTTTCAAGAGTTTCCTATAATAAATGATTTGTTGAACAAATGTTGTTGATCAAGCACGCAGTGCGTTGTAAAAACTTACGCTGACATTCGGTCCCGGTGGTTGTGCATTTAATGCATATATGATTGCGAGGTACGCTTGATGTTTTGCAATTAAACGCATTCGCTGTGTACTGACTTTTCAACAAATTATTTATTTTCCTTTAGTCAGTGGTGTTGTGGATTTTCTTGCCTTTAGAATATGTACACACATGACTTGTGACCCCGTTTGTGACCCAATATACCTGTCACATGATTAGCAATAATTAAGTCGCGTGAAGAAAACCTTTTCATTTTTACGCGTCTGGTGTGCCAAGGTGAGCTCGCGTGATTTGACTGTTCTGTTGCTGTGTGACTTGATGGTCGATTTAATTGGTTTGTTGCACAGTGTGATTTGGTCCCGCCCAGAATGAAAAGGGTTTTTTCAGATGACTATAGTGCCATTAAAACCAAGTAAAACTTCCTGACACCAGAATATACACAATAAATCAGAATAAATATTTAGACCTTAATCTGTTGGTCATCCTCAACAAACACACAAAGTATAGGCACAGAGATGTAGATAAGCTTAGATAGGCACAGAGATTGATTTAGATTGTTTCTTGGAATTGTTTGTATACATTCTTTTCAAACTTCCTAAACTATCAGTTCAAGAGCTCTTCGTTCACACAAAGAAGTGTTTTTTAATTTTCTTAAAAATAATTTTTAATTTTTGCAAGGTTTTTTGATACTTGAATTGATATTTGAGCACAATGTGAGGAAACATGTTTTATGTAATTTGGATTCATAGATAGAGCTCCAACTTAAAGTATATTTACACAGACCTTCTGGATCCATCCCTTGTTCTGGAATAAATATAAAATCGGGAGCTGTCAGTCGCTATTTGAAAAGGGTGCCAACCCCAGTGCGGTCATTTTCTCAAATAATCAGCTGATTATTGTAAGTGTCTGTATGGTAATGATGTACCACACGAAACATAATACGCGTACCCTCATGTGTATACTACAGTCATCCCTATTGTTGACCTGCACCTGTTAATCCGAACTTGTTAGACATTCTATAAATCCCGGGTATAAATCTTTTTTTCAAACATGCGAGATGGTGTATATCTCTTAATCCAAACTTGTTGACATTCTATAATTCTTTATTTTCAAACATGCGAGTTGGTGTATATATCTCTTTAACAGTTGTGACATTGCGGTATACTCGGTATACAATATTGAGTTTTAGATTAGTATCCGGATTAGTACTTCTTGAACATTCTTGAACTTTTGACCTGATTGTGGCCCGTGATCGTGGTGACTTCAAATTTTGTGTTTGCTAAGTGTAGGAGTGACACAGCCCTGCCCTTATGGCCTGCCTTATGGTCAAAGATTATGGCATAATTGGGGTGTAGGTGCACCTGTGCACCTGTCCATCAGAGTTTGAGTTTGACCAAGCTGATTATAAGGTTTTCAGTGTCATCCTTGTCAGTTTTATGCCCTTGCCTCTCCCGTCGTCGTCGTCCTATGAGTCATGACTGACCCGTTGTGACCCTTTTGATGATGTCGTTCCAACTGTGCCGATCTTGAGCACAACGGCAGGCTGCACTGACAGACAGGCCAGCATATTCTCTAATGCCATATATCCAGCGGGTCCTCTGCCCGCCCCTCCCGCGATGTCCTTCCATCACTCCCTGGACAATTATCTTCTCTAGACAGCCGCCCTCCCCCCCTGAGATATGCCCAAAACATTGAAGTTTGTTGCGAACCATTCTCTGACACAATGGGGTGTACCCTCCCACCCGGCATCTGACAAACTCATTTGTCCCACGCTCCCACAAACTCATTTGCCTCTCCCACTTCTGATCAAAGATGCTAAATCGGGATTTGAAATGTATCAGACAGAATTACCATGAACTATCATGGCATTACCTTGTCAAGAATTAGTGTTTATGGTTTGCATTTTAGTAGCCAAAGTAACTGCTAATAGTGACACCATATTTTGTTATAATTGAAAAGGGCAAAGATACTTTTTGTTTCATGCACTGCTGGCACCTCTCTATTTTTGTTATTATTTTCTTTATGAATTGTAAACAATACACAAGACCTTGTATTCCTTTTTTGTGTTATTTTAGGTTATTTTATTCCAGTTTGTTTTCACATTGTCTTTAAATTTTAATTGAAGCGTTCATTCATGTAACCACACAAATTTGAAAT
The DNA here is from genome assembly GCA_000969725.1 of Ophiothrix spiculata. Taxonomy (NCBI): domain Eukaryota; kingdom Metazoa; phylum Echinodermata; class Ophiuroidea; order Amphilepidida; family Ophiotrichidae; genus Ophiothrix; species Ophiothrix spiculata. The sequence goes on along the minus strand of JXSR01S074809.1, from coordinate 227,534 downwards.
ATTTCAATGTAAAAGGACATTTAAACAAGTGAAAAGATATGAGGTGATAATGTCTTTGTTCCCATCTCATTTTTGTGAGTGTGGCACATACTCAGACATGTGACATAGCTAGCTAGCTTTTTTATGCTACTTTTTATATTCTTTTTTCATTATTCTTCAAGATATTAAGATAAATTTGAATGTGAGCCAATTTGGTAATTCATCCCAACAAATTTGGCGCCAGCACGCAATGTTTGACTTTTTCTATTATGGCAACTCCCTCTCCATGTAGCATTTGTTGTATAATGACATGTGAAGCTCCTGCTGGTCCAAGAGTTATGGTTTGCTCAGGATTTGTTCTCTAAAGACCTCTTGAGTTTCACTTTGTTTCTTCAGTTGGTAGTTAGGGTGAAAACATAGTCGGCCTCCAAACAAAATTTTCGCGACCAAACATTTGGTCGTGAGTGATGTCACCAAATATTTGCCATCGAATGTAAAGTATGAACCGGTATCAAAATTTTGTGCAATGTATGGCAATTCAAAACACGTGCAATCTAGCGCGAAATTTTATTTGGTCTCAACTCGGTGTTGAAGTTATTTTATTTGTAGTCACTCGTTATTGATGTCACAACCAAATGTTTGGTATCGATTTTTTTTTGGAGGCCATCTATGTTTTCACTCTTATTGAAACCCCTAAATTCCAACAGCTATTTAACAACATTCCTGTTTGGGTGATTACAAAAAATATATTTGTGCAATTAATCTGCAAAGGGTTTTATAAAGAGCTAAATTGTATTGGAACTTGATCCCCCACCAAATATCAAACAATATCAGGACAACATGCCATAAATGCCGGTATCACTTCAAATGATATAAGAATATTAAAATGTTTGGATAGAAGTTTGGGTGTAATGCTGAACTTGTTCACTGTTCCTTTGAGATACTGTTGTTAATAGTTGCCACTGCGATATTGCAAAATCACCAAAATGATCATTGGTAATTTGCGTTTTGGGGTCACGTATAACTTTGTAAAAGTTTTTCTTGTACTGATTAATTATATTTTAATTAAGGCCAAGTAAAATAACTTATGTGTTTTACGTCCCGCCCGCTCCAATTTTTAAAGATTTTGAAACATTATTATTATTTTCCTTTGTTTGTTCCATACCTTAATTTCTGAAAATTGTCATACTGGAAATAGATACTTAAAGTGTTTGATGATCATTAATAAATATATTCCAAACATTTTCTTCAAGGTAGGGGTAAATCAAATTGGAAATAAAAAAAAATAGGAGGGCCTCTCCAATTTTGGAATGTGTCAATAAAGCTGTTGGTATAATGGATTTCACACAGTAAATTTTGGAAAAATAATTAATGATAAGGACCTCCCTCACCAAATTTTTAAAAAGTCCGGACGTAAAACACATTATTTATTTTACTTGGCCTAATCATTGATAAAAATGCTCCACAATTTTGTTTCTTTTGCAGGGCATGGTGGAATTGTTCTCCAATTTACATACAACCAATCCAGCAGAGCTGATCATAGCGTTATCATGTATTATTTGTTTGGTTACCGTCAAAGAGCTGCAGGACCGATTTCTCAAGAAAGTTAAATACCCCATTCCAATAGAATTGATTGTGGTATGTATCGTGGTCATTTAATGTATGGGTTTCTTGTTTGAAGTCAAACATTAAAGACAAGCTCAGCTATGCGATGGTCTCAGTCAGGAAAGTTGTGTTGTTCTTAATGTTTGTGTTCAGTTTGTCAAGATAATAAAAATTATGACTAGAAAAAACAGTGTTATCAATCCAAAGTTAAAACCTGTCTCAAGCAATGAACACCCTAGTCAAACTCATTTATCATCTTTAATTGCTAACAAAGCAAGATAAATCTGGACATTAAAAGAAATTGGTTTTTTGTTTTAACATGGAATATGTCCAGAATTAAAAAAATTCTGATTTCATGCCATTGTCATGAAGTATAAGTTATTAGATGAAAGTTCACCGACTACAATTGAGTGGTTGAACTTGTATATTACTGGTAACTGTACATAGGGTACACAGGCAAAGTATATATTTATTTGCTTGAGTAAATTGGTTTATGTGTACACACTGTTGATTTATGGTGGGGTACTGCTATCTAGATTTAAATTTAAGGGACACACCATTATTAGCATTGTTTATACTGTAAGACACTTTAGTATTACTTTTTGAAAGTTTGTCAGAATTTAATTTCTGAATTTTGTTCTTTGTATAAGTGGAGTAACCATACTTTAACAATATGAGGGAGGGGGAACTTAAGCATTAAACTGACAAGAGACTTTCCATTGGCAAAGGATCCAAGTATACACCTGATTCTATTTTACACCATTTAGCTCATGAATATCTTACACGAAGGAAACACCCAATTTAGGCACTGTCTCACAAAAGTGTAAAATAAAAACATGTTTCTTGTTTTCATAAACCCATTATTTTTTTTTAAATTTTGACAATTTCATAAAAAATCATTTGATATTTTAAAACTTTGAACTGACTTTCAAACATTTTTAGGACATTTGATTGATTCTTTTAAATTCAGTACATGGATAATACTGTAGTTTTTTGTCTCGCCTGAACATACTGAGGAAGAAACATACCAGTCACTTTTCTGTGCGCCATTCGCCGTGCGCTGTCCGCAGCTATGATCTCCGGAACCGTAAGGCCTATGGTAACGAAACTTGGTGACATGAAGGGTCTTGGGATAAACTGGCGATGCGAAACTTTTGGGGGGGGGGGGGTGTGTGGCCAAGGTCACTCAAGGTCAAAAGGTCATTTGAGGTCAAATTTCCAAAATGGACAAAAAGTTTACCCAAGGTCATTTCAAGGTCAAAAATGACATGAGGTCATCCAATGTCAATTTAAGGGCACAGTTAACCCCTCATTTTCTGAAATATTTTATGCTTTGTAACTCAGCAACCGATAAGTAAATCTATATAAAGGTATACATTTATAGATGTGGATTTTCATGTAGAAGATGATGGTTAGGTCAGTTTTGGACCAAAATGTATGATTTTGGACCAAGGTAAAAAAAACCTTGTTCTTGGACCACTATATTTGTAAACAACCTAACTAAAATTTTGAAAAAAAAAAAAAAAGTTGGACCTCCAATGCTTTTTGGAATTTAGAAACACATGTCTAGTAACGCATTTCTCAAATGTTTGATTTTTGACTTACTTTTTGATATATTGCCAAAAATAGGTCCAAAATTGGGCCAAAATGATTTTTTGTCATTTTTAGCCTATTTTAGAATATGGTCTATTGTAAAATTTGATCGCCTTGATCAATTTCACTAAGTAATGTGTCATTTTAAAGCTTAGAAAATGTTGTAACAGATGAAATGGTGAAATCAGAATTGATACAAAAATCAAAATAACAAATGGAAAAGTTCTTTGTGAAAAATCCACTTTGTTTTAGTTCACTTAAATTCTAAATGGAAGTAGCATCACTAGTAAAATAGTGGTAAGTGGATTTGTTACAAAGAACGTTATAGGAATTTGGTACGGAAATCCTGATAACCTATTCAATGATTTACTTGAACTAATGAAAATATAGGACTACTAATAAAGATATATAAATCTTGTTGAAAATTTGCATTTTCAAGCAAATTTTATCTTTTGCATGAAATCAAATTTAGATTATGAAACGAGATATAATTTTACAAAAAATCATTTGTTTGACAAACACATGCACTGTAAAGCAAAACTATTCTAAAACTTTACCAGTGACCTTTTCAAATTTTTGTTACTGCCAACTTTGATTCTTATTTTTAAAACAGACTCTTACAAAGATTTTAAAGGTCAACATTGAAATGTGATAGTGAAGTATATTCATATTTGGATAGACTTCCTATGACTATATAATACGTTCTGGTATGTATGAAACAGTGAGATGACAAATCATGGTTAATCTATATAAGCTTGTTATAAAACTATTTATACATATTCAGAATTAATTGACAGCAATTAATTAAAAGCGAGGATATAGATCATGAGTTAATTAGATGAATTGCTATTGGTTCATTAAACCCACCATTTGAACAAAAAGATGTGCCTGTATGTAGAGTTGAAGGTTATACTAAGGGATTTTGGCTAATTAATCGGAAGAATTATTAGATTTATTACAACACTTGTAGTCCAACTTATATTCTTTTGATGTTTTGTGACATTTTTATAGCTTGAGAGGTTATTGTTTTAAATATGTTTAATTGTTATATATTGTTTTGTTCAGATCATTGTTGGGACTGCTTGTTCGTATGGTGCCAAGTTAGAAAGCAGACATGGTGTAGCTACTGTTGGCAGTATACCGACTGGGTAAGCCTGATATGACGTACAAAGTCAAAATACAATATGTGCAAATATTAACCTTTTGAACCCGACGAGCCGGTATACTGGCTCACATGTACATGCTCCGTATGCCCGATGAGCATGTTTATCGTCTTTTAGGTCACGTATCAGAAACTTGATGTGCCTGTCAAACGGCATATGGGTTATATAGTAACAATTTTCAATGGTTTATTTACATCAGAAGACATCAATAAACCTTTGAACCCATGATTGATGGGTAATTTGGCTTTTATATACCCAACATCCTTATATTTTCATAAATTTGACCGAAACTTTCAACAAATGTGGCTTTGCCCATAGACTACAATGTAAATGTTGGATATGTTGGTTGACATATATAATCTTTTTTTTGAATGCTGGGTAATGGAACAATTCAGACTACTTTAAAATAAAAAAGGTTAAGCAAGGGAAATCAAAATCAAAGTAAATTTAAGGGTTATATTGTGTTTGAAACTTTCAAAACTTTTGGGTTGGCCCAGGTCAGCAGTACAGATACACGTGGAATGGCCAGGGTTCAAAGGGTTGAGCATAGAACATATAGATTGACCTTATTACTTCAATTTTATGTCCAATTTCACTTCTGTCCACTACCATGACCATTGTTGACAGACGGTTATATCCATGGTTATATCATTGTATGTACGAGGGGTATCAAAAAGTTTTAAACTTTACCCAGAAGAAATAGAGCCAGGAACGTTATTTTACTATGAAATACTTAAGGCTTTATAAAGTATATGTTTAAAATACTAAGTAGTAGATCCTATCTTTAGTTATTACAGAGTATGGACCATCTGATCATGACTGCAGGGTACACACCACTAAATAAATTGGTACAGCAGACACTGGCAAATGCAGGAAACCTGACCGACACCCTTTTCAATTTAGAGTTAGGAAGGTGTTTAAATTGTTTATTTTAATAAATTTTATATCAATTTTAATTGGTGAACTTCTATTTGGACATTCTATATTAAAAATTGCTGTTTCTACTTTAGTATTACTTTTTGAAAGTTTGTCAGAATTTAATTTCTGAATTTTGTTCTTTGTATAAGTGGAGTAACCATACTTTAACAATATGAGGGAGGGGGAACTTAAGCATTAAACTGACAAGAGACTTTCCATTGGCAAAGGATCCAAGTATACACCTGATTCTATTTTACACCATTTAGCTCATGAATATCTTACACGAAGGAAACACCCAATTTAGGCACTGTCTCACAAAAGTGTAAAATAAAAACATGTTTCTTGTTTTCATAAACCCATTATTTTTTTTTAAATTTTGACAATTTCATAAAAAATCATTTGATATTTTAAAACTTTGAACTGACTTTCAAACATTTTTAGGACATTTGATTGATTCTTTTAAATTCAGTACATGGATAATACTGTAGTTTTTTGTCTCGCCTGAACATACTGAGGAAGAAACATACCAGTCACTTTTCTGTGCGCCATTCGCCGTGCGCTGTCCGCAGCTATGATCTCCGGAACCGTAAGGCCTATGGTAACG
>JXSR01S074809.1:203967-217985 GCA_000969725.1 Ophiothrix spiculata | reverse complement strand
CGGTGCCAAGTGCTCGCCTTTTTTTCACGTAAGTTTTCCAGTCGCCAAATGGCCCGAACAACAGTAAACAACAGGAAGTGAGGGAGACCTCATTTGGCGACTGGTGGATCCAGTCTAGGGGGGGGGTGCCTTCTTCCAGTGTTACCCAGCAGCATCATCTCTCTCCAGATCAATTCTACAAGAAACTGCAGGGGGAACAACTCAGGTTAGTGAATCAAAGTGTACTACAGTAACCGTGGATGCTTCTATCCTGGGGGTGGGGGGACTACTCAAAAACATTTTGATCGGTATGTGCCGTGCGATATCCAACATAGGATCTTGCGGAACTGATTTTTGGTCAAAAATAGGGTCTATGACACTGATTTTTTTCCGACTTGAGGTCTCAGGAACTGCTTTTTCTCCATAAAAATATGACTTTTGGAGCTAAAAATTGCTCAAAATTATGTTGAAAACTGTATAAAACACATTTTTAAAAATGGTGGTCTTTGGAACTTACATATTATTGAAATGGGCATCTTGGGGAGCGGAATGGGAGGCTTAAAAGGGGGTCTTGAGCGTGGGACATACCCGAACCTTCCATCAATGTGACCCCCTGGAGCTTCTATAAGGCCTTCATTAATTCTAAGAGTGCCGATGGCAAAAAATTGGTGTTTTCATTGATAGCTGCTTTTTGTTAAATTTGATTGTTTCCCTGAATGACACATTTTTCTGAAGATTTACTATTTGTATACATGATCTACTTGCAGAATTGATAAGGTTATTTGTGAGAAGCAATAAAAGTTTTAAAAATATGGATGTTTTTATGATTGGTTATGCATTTTAATGTTACATTTCAAAAATGTTGCTATAAGGCAGCTGGCTATTCATGAAATCATACAATTGGTGCAATTTGCACCATTTGGCGCTTAAAGTGTTAAGACCAATCCTGCTTACCAGTATAGTGTGTGACTTCTCAAAACTAAAAGAAAAAGGAGTATAGTGTTACAGTTTTCCAATATACAAATTGTCACAATTAGGCTCCTCAAACGATAGAGGAAAAGTGTGCTAGTTTCACAACTTGAGCTTTAGCTTACACAATGTTCATTTTAATACTTTTATTTTGCTATTTTCGTTCAAAATTGTTGGCTGATTTCATGGTTCATGTGTCAATGATCATCGATCACGAATTGTGATGTCATCGTTTGGTGCAAAGCCAAATTCTTAGAAGGAACATTGCTGATAACATTGCTCATATTTCCCATTACTCATGTTGAAAATGTTGAAAAGTTCCAAAGATAATCATAAGTTTCCCAGGGTTCTGACAATGTCTTTATAATGATGCATGTAGATGTTGGGAGTAGTTATGACCTGGTTTGTTTGGATTTTGAGTAATGGCTTAACTTTTGTGGTTCCTGTCAGTCGATTTGTGAAATTTTATTTTACCTGTATTTGCATGTACATTTATGCATTTGTCAATCCCGGCCCTTGGGTACCGTGGTGTGCGGGGAAGTCAATTTAAAAAACTTACAACTTCCTCGCTAACTCCAGCCAAATTCCCTGCACCACGGGACAACATTATACAGGGTGGACCAATAAAAGCGTTATTGAAGTTCAATGTCACATAACTTGAAATTGGAAAATAATTCGAGAATAATGTTTATATATTCATAAACTATGGTATCTTGTCCGTGTATGGTAAAAATTTCATGTCAAACAAAGCTTGCATTGCAAAGTTATTGACATTTGCACATAAAACGCCGAATTCCACTTTGTCCACGGCCGGGAATACTTGAATGTTCACTAGAATCATAATTATGTCTACAATCAGCATGGTTTTTATTTCTTTATTGCATTGATCCTTATCATCATCGTATTAAAGGTGCATATCATTGACTGACAGTACTATTGGCATGCATGAATGCATCACAATAACACAAGTATGGTGTACTTCCATAATAATTTTAAGAATTTATTGGGTCCGAAGTTCAAATTGGCAAAGGCAGTGCATGTATTTGGTCATTTTCATTATAACTTTGGTTTGGTAAGAGGAGGAAGTTCACAAGTTGCGAGAGAACATTTATTGCTGAACATTTTTTAGAACTGGTAGCTATACGCGGCCGGAGGCTAAGCTAACTCTGTAAATAGTCTGTGTAGATGTGCATTAGGAATGACTTTCCTAATGCACGTATCTACAAAGACTATAGAGTTAAAACAAAGTATCACCCCTTTGGTACTGTTTTGAACAGGGATAAAGAAAATAGCGGGATCTTGAAAAGGGAGATCTGCAGCAAACATTGCTGCTGCTAATCTGTAACGTAAAACCAATCAGTTTATTCAGACAGATATTATAACCAACGCTCATTCTGTGCACCCATGTAAACTTGCCCCGTGGATAAACCTGATTTTGACTCTTTTTGCGCAAATGTCAATAACTTTGCAATGCAAGCTTTGTTTCACATGAAATTTTCACCATACAGGGACAAGATACCATAGGTTATGATTATATAAAAACTATTGTCAAATTTTTTTCCAATTTTAAGTTAACGTGACATTGAACTTCAATAAAACGCTTTTATTGGTCCACCCTGTATGTCAAATTCACAATCCCACCCATATCTGCACATGTTCCCGGATCGATAGCCTTTCCCAACATACAGTCACGGCTATTTACAAATGATGCGAGTCCCCACCGATGTTCCCAACACGTTTCCAGGCTGATTATTTCATTGCCCAACTGAACGACGTAGTCCCCGACATTTTTACGGCTAGCTGGGGATACAATTTGCTACCAAAGTCCCTGCTATGTCTCGCTGACTTCCCCGCATGCCCCGGGTACCCGGGGTCGGGATTGCAATTGACAAACGCATTACCAACAACTAATACCTTTCTAATATGTTTTCTTTGTGCTGCAGATTGCTGGGACTTTGTCTTGTATGTTTATCCTTCTGGTCTTATTACTTATGGGGCCTTTATTTGAACCTTTACCAAAGGTAGGTGGTCAGACACGTTTCATTTCTATTTTTCCATAAGTAACAACAATTGGCAAGTTCTAGAAACTATACCCAGAAAAATTTAGGCCAACAACAAGAACAAGAACAAGAACAACAACATCAAATCAGATACAGTCCCACATTCTTTAACACTTTAGTACACGAGGGGTCCACTGGACCCAGGGTTTTGATTTTGTGGTGTTGCATGAAAACAAAACATATCCAATAAAGCTGTTTTATGTAATAGAAAGTTAGCATGTTGTAATAATAATATCCTTATATGACCCAAATTTCATTGAAAAATTCCTTTGGAAAAGCAGGGTCCAAATGGACAATCCCACATTGTGAACAAAAGGCAATCATTCTGTGATTTAAATTTTGAAATGTTTTAAAGTTTGAAACGGATATATATTTTTTTCACAAATAGAGGAATTATCAAATATTTGCAAATAGCTAGCTTTCTATCAAGATTTATTTTAATCCCTCTTCAACCAAATGGAAGGTGCCAGTCACCGTATTAATATCATCTGAGATTTTGCACTGCAGAATTTCTCTGAGAACCCAATTCTGTTCACCCTTGTTTCTAGAGGATGTAAATATAGGACATTTAATAAACTAGCCTGAGTCATAAAACAAAACAACCATGACAAGATAGCTCTATTATACCTGGAGGAAGTATCCTGTAAATTTCATGAAATCAACAAATTGTGTATGATAGATTATGAGTGGCAAATCCAAAATATTACTCACTACTTTAGCTTTCGCGCTTGATCACAAGTGCCTTTTGCTAGAGGCAAAAAAAGGTCTAAAATGGTTAAAAATAAAGGGTTATACTGCCCTCTATAACCATTTGCCCATTGTGTAAAATGTCATTTTACAAAAAGTTGTGTATCTTGAAAATGCAATTTTATTATGTTCTCAAATTTTGGAACAATTATCAGATAGTAAATGTCTATTACTCTATACATATTTTGTATTATGACACGGGTGATTCAAAATTAAATGTCCGTCAAAAACAATACACTGACCAAGGACAGGATGTAATACTACAGTAACTCTACTAATTTATTTTTTGTCATTAACAACTTAAAGAAATAAAGCTTTAGCATTGAAAAATATAAAAAGAAAATTGATGTCCAAACCCACTCTGTTTATCCCCAAAAACACTTTTAGACATATTTCAATTTGAAAAACATAATTCAATTACATTTTATGGGACATGTATCTTTAAGGTTCAAAATATAGGTTATAAGCCTGGGGCTTTGTTTATTTATAAATAAATCAGACAGCTGATCGTTCAAGTTTGAAAATACTTGGTCTATTGAATCTGTATACATCCATCCATCCACATGTGTAGACTGATAACAGGATGGGCCTAATCATTTAATCACACCTTCTACGTCACTTTTACCCACTTACAGCCACACTACACAATGGTCATATGCTGCAAATAGAGTTGCAGACCATGCGCAGGCATATTGCTGCTTTGTCACTTAAGGACATCCACAAATACATTTACATCCACAAATACATTTACATCGTGATGGCGGATGTTATCACCTGGATACTGAGAAATAAATATCAAAACATTGTTCACACATTCACAACGTGATCATCCAGATTTGATAGATTATTGTAGTTCCATATATGGCATTGATGAGAAACCACTTTACCACATAGAGGTTTTCCCAAACAAGTGAAAACTAAGTTAAGGCTGAGGTAGACCTTCAACTAGCATGAACTGTTTTTGTACTCTAACGCCCAAACTAATTGCTTAAACCATATAAAAGTATACGTTTTTAGAAGCTGCTTTTTGCCCTACACATATTGGTGATATTGGTTTATGACTAAAAATCTTGTTTTTTGCAAGAAATGCTAAAAAACGTATTTTTTGCCCCAAAAATTTCTGGAAAGCCTAACTAAAATTTGCATTTGTGAAATTTTGAACTTTTTGCTTTTTGGAATTTAAAAACAAATGTCTAGGAAGCGTTTTCTCAAATTTTTGTTTTTTATCTTATTTCTTGAAAAATTGCTAAAAATTGCCATTTTGGTGGCAGCAGTGGGATTTTTTTGCATTTTTGACCTATTTTTGCCCCCCCCCCCAGTTTCAAGTTAAACCAAGGTGAATGATGTTGTAGGCAGTTGATAAAGCAGGTGAGACTACTGGTTTGTGAACCATCTTGTTTTAAGTTGGGTCAAGACCCAATATCAAGGAAAATTTCAGACATGTATCTTCTAGAACTCAAAGTGACCCAATGGATAGCTCTTTAGGGTCATTTTCAGGTCTTTTCAGTTCTCTATTCCTCCTTCTCAGAGTCAATCCTCTAGTCTAACGCCCTCTGGTTCAAAAATAAGAAATTTGGGACTCATGCTTCAGTGAAAAAAGAATGCCTTAGAACTTTAAAACAGAAAAACAAGATTCCTATCTTTAAGCAGTAGTGTTAGTAATGGGGTTAATATGGATAGCTTTGATTATGGTTTAAAAGTAAAACATTATAATTTAAACCTGTTGATATAGTGATAAATGAATTCTAATAAAACACATTAGTAGCAAAATGTCATTTCATATGATATCTAAGTCAGCCTCAGCCATAGAAATTGAATTATCTAATGTTTGATTTGAAGTCAATTCTGTGTTTTTTCTTTTGATAACAGAGTGTTTTAGCAGCCATTGTGGTTGTTGCGTTGCGGGGAATGTTCCGACAGTTCAAAGATGTCAAAGAGCACTGGAGATATTCAAAAGTTGACTGTGTAAGTAGTCTGTTTCAAAGCCATGGATGCCAGTTTTTAAGGAAATTTTTGTTGTCAAAATAAACTGTTTGTTTGTCAAATTAAACTTTCTTTCAGGAAATTTTCACAGGTGTATGGAATAGTAACGTTTATATTCAAACAGTAGTTTATTTGACATTTGTTGAAGGTTTCAGGAAATTTTTCAAATATCTCCTGGTATCCCTGAAAAGCACAATTAGCTTATAAACATATATTCTAAAAGGTTAACATTGTGAAATCATGTAGACTGATACAAAATATATTTCATGTAATGTTGATTGATAACTTGAATGTTTACTTTAGGCAATTAGGACTTGTCGGTACTTTTTTATTCAATATTTGATGGAAAATACTTTTGTAAGTAACTGTTGTTAAATTCCAATGTATTTTTTAATATTTTGGAGCTTATTTATTTGATCCCAACTTGATCACACAAATTTATTTTCCCCTAAAGTATGCATTTTGAGATAGATCTGAACAAATATTAGATAACTAATGTTTGATGCAGATATTTGACACTAAATATGTGATTACTTGTAAACGTCCATATGTTTAGCCCACACAGCCTGGTTTGATCCGTGGATCCTTTAGCTTTCAAATGTATTGGGCTATTCTAGATGTATTCCGCACCCCCAAGTCCAAATATGACACTTCCAGTTGGAATTCAATTCAGGTTTCCAATTCCAGTTGTTATTTTGGCCTTCAATGGTGAACCCTTTCAATTCCAGTTGGAGGGTATGGAAGGCACAGCAATTTGTTAAAATTCCAGTAACATAAAGTCTAATTTTCTAAATTTCAACTCATTGAATCAGGAATTCTGACTGTCAAATTTGTAAATTGGTTTAAATTCTATTTTGCACCCTAACTCCAGAAGCCCCCATAGATTCTTCACATGAATTCCTGCTGTCATATTTTCTTCCTATTCTAGAAGTGCCTTCCATGAGGGGGAAGGGGTGTGGAATGCATCTGGAATAGCCCATTGTATGAGGTATTTGATCTGTATACTAGTATACACAGATCACAGTAGTTACACTGATCAATGAGGTCGACACGATGTTGAGTCAGTACCAAATTGTCAGTTGAATGACAAAAATATTTTAATGATCAACAGTGCAGTTTATCATAATATGATAGAAAATCCAAGAACTTGATAAAGAAGTAACCAAGGTTTCAATCATCTAGATATGATTTTGCTAAATTGTGATGTTTTTACAGGTTCTTTGTGCGAATACTTTGCCCTTCACACCAAATATCCATTTGTTTTTATATAAAAATCACATCTATACTTATAGTTAGCTTTCAAAGCTTTAAAGCATTATATCTTAATCAACTCCACAGCTCATCTGGCTTGTCACGTTCTTCTCCGTGGTGCTTCTTGGAGTGGATTATGGTCTTATTGTCGGTGTTGCCTTTTCTATTTATACTGTCATTGTGCGAACACAGCATCCCAAATCTAGCGTCATGGGACAGATCAAAGATACGGACATCTACAGAGATATGCAATATTATCAGATGGTAAGTCCATACAAATCATTGTTGACTGCCTACATATATTAGCCCCCCTTTTTTTGAGGGAGGAGGGTTAGAACCTTACCCATGTTCAGGGACAATTCTGGTAAGAAATATAAACCATACTTGAATTTTTCTCAAAAATAAGATACTTTTCAAAACTTCTATAACACGCTAGCTTGAGTGTTTTGAAAGTATTACTTATGTTGATTGGTTTTGTTGTTGTTAGAAATAATTTTTAGCATTTTTTGTGTCAAAATCAAGCTATTGGGAGGCAAATCCATGTAAACCTTATACTTGGGGCAAATGCCTAATGCAAGCATCTATTATAGAGCTATACAATACTTCTTATAGCCGAAACTGATGCTAAAAATATAAGAATAGGGAATTAGTCTGTATGGTAAGGTGTTGGAGCACAATTAGGCCACAACTTTGTGCGGCCGGACGCAACCTGGCCACAGCCTAATTTTCCAAAATGGCGACCGTAGGTTTGATTGTTCAATTAAAGATTATTATAAAATATTCATTACAGGTTTTCAAGTTATTTAGAGGTGCATAATTAAGACTGTGGCCAGGTTGCGACTGGCGGAACAAAGTTGTGGCCTAATTATGCTCCAGCGACTAAGTGAAAGCAATAGCCATGGGCATACCTATATCACATATCTTCAACAGGGTGAAAACAAATGTAGAGAATCCCTGAATCATTGTGAAAAGAAGCAGCACATATTGTGTTGACTTATTATCTGCACATTGTTTGACACAATGTTTTAATGCACGTTTTGCTGAACAGCTTTTGTTCCGACCTCGCAAATCCCTGGATGCCCAATCCATGCTATAGCCAATGAATTTTAAGGGTTCCAGATAATTTAAATTTCCTTTAAAAATAATAATTTCTATGAAAAACTATAAATTGATGATGTTCCTCTTTTTTCTTTCCTCTAACCCTCATACAGGCTGAAGAAATTCCCAATGTCAAAATCTTCCGTACCCAATCCCCTATGTATTACGCCAATGCCGACTATATCAAGGACACCCTATATGATATGGTTGGTATTGACCCACTCAAGGTGCGTGTAGCTAGAGCCAAAGCCAAAAAGAAGCAGGAAAAAATCGCCAAGCAGAAACAAGAGGAGAGTAATAAAGTGAGAAAACAGGAGGGGAGCATCAAGAAAAAGGACAAGAAGTGGAATAAATTTATGGATAATGAGGTGAGTACAGGGTGGTTTAAAAGTTTTGAAGCATTAACTCTAAAGTTTACAAAACAATACAAGAGGAAATCACCAAAATTGTCTAACTAAGTCCGAATACGTCATAGACAGGGTCCTATATGAGCACGAATTCGCTGCCTAGGCAGTGCCCCCGGGGGCTTGGTATAGGTGGACATGGGATTGGGATGTGAGAGGTCCCTGGTTCGAGCCCCAGTGGAAACCACCAATTTTTGACACCCTTATTTCCGAGGAGATAGGCTGCGAAAGAAAAGCGGTAGGTAGGAGGCTAGGGTTAAAAAGGATAAATGTAAAGGAGATGGCTTGTAGGCTATATGTACATCCATCTTTTGAGACTCCAGTACCAGAGAAAAAGTGCCAATTTTCAGTTCCCAATGACAAAGAGTCAGAATCCCAGGTTAGAATACCACTAGCCGGCACATGTTCAAGTATAACCATAGTTAACACAGGGGATTAATCAATGTAAGCCTTTACATTATTTCCACATCAAAATAAGTGTCTAAATTAAGGTGTTTCCCCATGATTCAAATCAGAGACCTTGTGGTCCCCCTCTGAATCATTGCTACCCTGGGCAGTGGTCTTGTGACTCTCAGTCTTGTAGCTCTATGGCAAAGTGCATTTTCAAAAGTGAGATTCTGATCATGCATAAAAGACTTGCATCAAGTGATACAGATCAATTCCATTGCTACTATTATTTGTTTAATCTGTAATATTAGATTTAAAAATATAAAGGTCCCACCCATACATAAGTAATAATATTTGCTTGGCCCTTTGTGGTTCGCCAAGTTAAGGAATCCCTTTTTCAAGTTTTCAAATCATTTATTAATAGAATAAATAAAAAAAGATATACTGGGGATATATAGTGCATCATGCCGCCCAGATTTGCAATTCCATGTGTGGCCTCTGCACACTTTACTGGTGTTCACTGACCACTGTAGCCCAAGTAAACTCCATTCCACACCAAGCATTATTTCAGGTTCTACGGCAACCTCTAGCAGAGCTGAACCTTGATCAGCCCACATATGCACTTCACTGCCCCTGGATCACCTCCCCGAGTTTCATAAGAGTTTCCACAAGACAATAAGCAGTTAGTTCCTTGTCCAAGGGAATTTCAAAAACACTCAACTTTTGACACAAGTGGAGTTCAAACTCGGGACCTTCTTACCGTTTGAGCTAACTTGACTGAAATAAGTTCTTATTTAAAAAAAATGACAATTTTGAATCATGAATTAAAAGGATCTTTCCTCTCTCAATTGATGGACAGACTTGAACTGGAAATTATACATCTAATAAGGTACCAAAAATGTGCTGGGTTTATCAATCCATACCTCAGAATGAGATCTGATGACTTTTTGATCATTATGGACAGTTACAAATTTGTTATCCCATTCTTGTTCTCATGCAAAACAAGAAATAAACATTAACAATACTTGGTCTTTTACATCACATCATCAAATTTGTTTTGATTTTTACAGGACGAAACTCAAGCTGCCTTAAAACCAAAGAGTACCAATTCACTAAAATCTCTGAGGAGAAATTCAGGGAAAAACAACGGATCTGCCTCAAATGGGAAGAGACGTTCCTCCAAGAACTATGATGTGCTTGTAGAAATGGACATTATAAACACTGGCTCAACCACGCCAGAAAACACCTTGAGTAAATTAGCAATAAATGATGCTGAGGAAAGTCAGAACAATTCTAGTAGCAATCACCGCACCCCAGCTCAGAACCATGTACAAAATGGAAGTGTCGTTGTAGCGGCAGACTCGGACTCAGACTCAGCAATTCAGATTAGTGATATACCCGCCCATACTATTATTTTAGACATGGGTGGGGTTGGTTTTGTTGATATTGTTGGGATTAATACCATTAAAGCTATCATCACAGATTACAACAAGATAGGAGTCAAAACTCTGCTTGCACAATGCCGAGGTAAGACATTTCTTCAGTTGCATGCAACAGAGTTGTATCTGCAGTGGCTGCCATATGTTAGATTATTTGACACCTTGTTGCTAGAATGCGAGAAAAACCTGGTCATGTTTCTCTCATATGTCAGTGGCTTTTAAATTGTTGCTAAGAATCATTTTGAAAGCCACTGGTCAGTACCCAAGACTGGACACTATGAAGTGTATAATGCAAATTTATGAAAAATGGCAGCAATTGCACTTTCCACTTTCTTTTAAATTTAACAACTCACTGTATCTCTTAATACAGGAGCATACCGTTGTTGATTTGTGATGAACCAAAGGTATTCAAACACGCCACAGAGTTGTTCATCGCGAATCAACAACGATGCATCCATGCGTCTGCGTATTTTTTTCGCGCGAGAGTGGCTTTAGCCACCCGAGTGTGATAAAAATACGCCGACGCATCGGATGCAGAGTTGTCGATTTGCGATGAACAACTCTGTGGCGTGTTTGAATACCTTTCAACAAAGAAAATCTTCCTGAAAACGTATAAATTAAATTCTAAATGTTTTCAATTTAACAGATAGGCCTACTCATCTTCATAAAAATATTTAGCATATCTGAAGCAAATTGCTAGTTTGTTTATGTTTGCTGCTTAAACGTTATCAATTCTCCCCAAGCACCGGGCTTTTGCACGTACTACAAGTGCCCACGCGCGATGAGCAGTGCACCGACTTTTGTGTACTGGGTAAACGCACTTCCGTAAACGCCGTGCCGTGTGTGATGCGCTAATCTGAATATAAACTGTGGATTCATCACGAATCAACAATGGTACACTCCTGTATAAGGAGATACAGTGAGTTGTTGAAAGGTAAACAAGCATGCTACAGAGTTGTTCATCCCAAATCAACAACTTAAAGGAAATTTTGACCTATTTAAAAGAATAGGAAAGATGACTTTTTCCGGTACATTTTTACATATTTCATAAAATTTAGACTTCGGTGACTTACTGCTTGATTCTTGAGCGCATCATAATATATTTTACTTTATTTTACAGAAAATGTGAAACACATGATTCATGAGAGTGGCTGTATGGACCTGGTAGGCTTGGATCGAATGTATCTCACTGTACACGATGCTGTGCTCTATGCTGAGACAAGGCATTTGGTAGGTTTTGGCAAGGCATAGTTGATTTCAGTTGGATTTTTTTAAAGTTTATTGTTTTCTTTATTTTTAGGGGTTTTCTTTTCTGTTTTTTTGTTGTGTGTGTCTTTATTTGGATTTTTATAATTACAGACATCTCACTCAAGAAATAAAGTTATTTTTCATGCAATATGGGTCAGTTTGTCTGTCAGAATCATATTTGATAAAAAGAAGTCCTGATCATTTTCCCCCTTTAGTTACCTGCATATCACTATAATAATGATAAGCCAGTGTTTTTGGAAATATTCACCCTGAAATGGATTGCCTTTGGTAACATTTAACTCCAAAACTATGATAAATATTCATTTTAGTTGATTTTAAAGCAACCTCTGCGAAGTATTTAAAGTGAGGACACATGGTTGTCCTCGTTTTGTAGGTGGGGAATAACACAATCAAGATGCGGACAATTGGTGATAAAATAAATTAAAAAATGAAGGCATTTGTACCTTTCTCTCAAAAAGATGAGGAAATGGCACATTCCCCTTACCCCTTACAGACAGTGTTATCCATTGAACCTAGTCATTAAGCATGCAAGGACTGCCATTTTGCCCTCAGTATATCAAAAGGTCCTCGATTTTAATGTGAGAAATTTGATCTTGGCCTTAGTTTGAGTACGAGGATGACCACTCAAGATTTCACTAACATTTCTGATTCTTTCATCTTTTGCAGGTCGATAATGTCCCAGATAATGTAGCAGCAGCAGGTACCTCAGATACCTCGTCAGAGAGCTCTGATTCCAGAGCAGATGATGAACCACTCTCATCTGACGGTGTCATCGTCAATAACTCTACCAGTGTGTGTTAACATCCATTTTATCAGCATTGATCATGTTTAAATGATTGCAGGCAACATTTGTTTTCTATGTATGAAATTTCAACCATTTATGCCTATTCTTACTGCATCATGGATGCATTAAATCTTTGATGTAAAAGAATGATGAAGTTTACAGTTCATTTGCTTTCTACGAGACATTAATTGCAACCCAAAAGTGGCTTTTGAAAACTGAATGTACATACACATGCATGTAAAAATTAGCCAAGCATTATATGCAAATAATGCAAGAAAGGATTAAATACATACATGCAAGTCATTTGTGTGTTGAACTTACTGTCTCGTGGAAAGTAATCAGTGTTTAGATAATATCAATAGAGGCCCTGCATGTGACGTATCATACCGTGAATACGACGGATTGTTTAAATGCATTCACCATAAGTTTTACTATAACCAGCCACTTCAGATCATATCACACCCATCAAAATACATCATTATCAATCTATAGGTTAGTTACAATATCTTGTTGAATAGACTATGATCCGCCATGTTTATGGGGAAGGTCATCAGTCCAAATCCTTTCTTTGGCACCAATCAATAAAAGCATGCAAGGCCTCTATTTGAATCCAGCTTTCTGTTTTGATTGAGCACTATTTTAATTGGATATTTACTCTTTCTTTGCATGCAACAAATGCAAATATTTAGACCCCTAATACACAAAAAGTACATGTAGTAAGTTTAAAAGCAACTAAGTGTCAATTGTGGCCGTCCAAGTCCTACCGTCCATCCCAAACCAGCCGTAAATGCAGTCTCTTGTCATTTTTACTTTTTTTTTTACAATTACTGTGCCAAGCCATTGCAACAACTTCTCATATTCCTGAAATCATGAACTGTCATTTTTAAATTTCAGAATTTTTTTTCCAATACCAAGTTTTTAAAAAAGATTTATATAGAAAATAATAATCTTATTGATTTTTTAACTTTCCAGTAACTATTCTAATTTTGATATGATAAAACAATTTTTGGCGAAATAATTATATTTTGTAATTGGCAAAAATTGTTAAAACTTATTTAAAGCAGCACACAGCTTTGGCAAGGTCAATGAACTTTACCTACCCAAAATTGGGAAACTTGGCAGTCCAAGTGTTAAAAAATTTGCAAAGACCATGTTTAAAGGATCAAAATGACACCTCAATGAACTTCACTCGATTTCAAGAAGTCAAGTTATGACCCGTCAAAGGTTGTCAGGGAGTAAAATGTATAATACGGGTTTGTTTGAGCAAAGCGTAAATAAAAACCCCATTTATCGCAGGCGAATTTCAGTGGGATGAGTTAGCTTTGTTCATGCTCTGCATCGTTGATGCTCTGCATCGTTGATGCTCTTTGGGCATTTTTGTTTGCCCTGCAAGGTCACTTAATTTGCATTCCAATACACCACTTTGTTCAGAGCCATTAACCGTGGTAATTGAATTGCAAAGGAGGCAGTCTTGGTGTGGCAGTCATAAAGTGTTTGGACATTGACCAGTGCACATTGTACTAAAGAAGAAGAGTTATTATACAATGGTTGTGTAGACTTATCAAACAGATTCATGCAGACCTGGATTCATGGAATAAATGAAATATTAAAACTGCAGGCACTCATACAGCAAGGACCAAGCAGAGTT
>JXSR01S074809.1:165478-176813 GCA_000969725.1 Ophiothrix spiculata | reverse complement strand
CAACAGGTGACATTCATACAAATACCATATCCACTCATTCAGTTAAACTATTTGCCCTCTGGTAAACCCTTAAAATGTATAAATACCTGCACTTCAAAAAGGGTGACAATTATTACCAGTACTCAATAATTGACAAATTATCAAAGTATTTTTGGTACCCTGATGTGAAATAAGAATAAGGTGAAGGCTTATATACATTCAGAAAATCAACAGTTGAATTTGATGAGTGGATATATGGTCATCTTGTAGTTACATGTAGCGTTCCATTTCAATAAAGTTGGATCAAAATGAACTGAATATTGCAACCATTAAATATTTAATAGTAAAAATGCAAATTAGAGTGTCATTCGCATAGTTTAAAATTGCTGCACACTTGATAGATTAACACTAGTGATCGGCTTGATTTACCTTTTTCCTTTTGTAAGGTTGTCCATTTCTGTTTTCTCAGACTAGTTCTTATCTCAATGTAACATAACATTGCATTTACACTTGTACAATTTATACATTTTCATACAAATTCCTACATTTTATTTGCATGTTTCTCATCAGTTTTCACCTGTATTGTACACACAGTGATGAAACACATGGATCTAGTGTCCCAGTTACTATTCATGAAATGTATGGTAAAATGTACACGACATTTTACAGGGGTGTGAGAGGCTACTTGACAAAAACGAGGAAAAATGCCGTAAAGTTGGGGTACAAGGTCAAAAATGGGCTGAAAATTAATGAAAAAGTTAAAATTTTAACATATGAACATTTTCAAAAACGAAGAAATCAGCTGAAAAGAGGAACTCTCACACCCCTGATTGTAAATAATAGAATTTATGCATCATGTGCTTATTTT
Source organism: Ophiothrix spiculata (assembly GCA_000969725.1). Lineage (NCBI taxonomy): Eukaryota > Metazoa > Echinodermata > Ophiuroidea > Amphilepidida > Ophiotrichidae > Ophiothrix > Ophiothrix spiculata. The sequence goes on along the minus strand of JXSR01S074809.1, from coordinate 175,966 downwards.
ATCAGATAATTAGATTTGGAGTGTTGGGTCCAAAACCAACTTGTTCCTTAAGTATTCAGAACTTTTCTTAAATAAATCTTTTTACACATATCTAAATGCAGAAAACACTACTTTTATGGTTAAGATCTGAATAAATCCTCCTTTCCTTTTGACAGAAGAAAGGCAATATTAAAAATGAACAAGACATTTGAGCATAAAATGATAAGCCATGTAGCACAAAATACTGCGATTCACCTGAAGATTCTACTCATGAATTTTCATTCAACTACAAAAATCAATGATCAGCATGCATACTTAGTAAAACAAGTATCTTAGATCATCGATATTGGTGAAAACAGAACAACAACACTTACTTTTTATTCCCGATATTTCAGGGATTCCCATCACCACCTTCAGTGGTCTAATCCCGAGTTCCAACTGGTCCTCCTCTGAATCTCGCCGTAGATAGTGTCCTAGATGACGGTATTTCCAAAAGAGAATGATAAAAAGATGAAAATTTGCGTCCGCGTTTCTATTTAGAGTGGGGCAGGTTTCTTTCGTGATATAAATAAACATGGGGGTTGGTGCGAACTTTCACCTATTTATGATTCTCTACTGGATATACCTTCAACTACGCAATCTACGGCGGGGATCAATTGGATCAATTGGAATTCAGAATTAGACCTCCGAGGTCTGTGATGGGTATCACTGAAATATTCGGAATAAAAAGTAAGTGTTGTTGACCTGTTTTAACCAATATTGATGAATTCTACCAACATGTATAAGAACATTCATTCTCAAATACTTTTTGTATCTTAGTTATTTACAATACATCATTTTTACAAGTTCAAGGCACACCCAGGGAGGCACACTACCATGTCAAAAATCTGGTATAGTTGGACACTGTGAATTCAAAATTGGGATTTATGGCCAAGCCATTAGAGAGCAGGGTTGACACCATGAGACGCCACAGGATAGCAAAATGACTTCCTGAGGTTAGTAATTCTGTATGTCTTTCTCAAAAACAGTCATACAAAATCAAACTTGGGATTTTCTTGAAGATTGTTTTGAAATATCTCAAGCATATGTGCAATTTTATAAAGTTAATAATAAACATCTATAACAATTTTTCTATTTATCGTCTTGAGAAAGATTATCAATTCTTAGTCACTGAGTGCGTTTTTACTTCCTAATATGGAATTTTTTGCCATCCATTATGAGACGATAGGTGACAGTGCGTTCAGCGTGAAACGCAATGGAGCCGCGCGTTCAAAATCATGGCGCGATGCAGGTATACGCACACCTCCGGCGCGAACAGCTTTATTGGGTTTGGTATATTTTATGTTTGAATAGGGGTGTACGTTTTTCCAATGTTAATGTTTAAACATCGTTTTAGGTTTATAAATGACTCAAATTTGTGACTAAGAATGAGAATAAAAGACGGCGATTTCTTGTTTTGCCTGTCATCTATCGTCTCATAATGGATGGGCGTACATTATTTTTTCGTAATGGGCACCCCCTGCGGGGGCACCCATTACTCAAAATAATGTACGCCCATCCATTATGAGACGATAGATGACAGGCAAAACAAGAAATCTTATCTTTTATTCTCTAAATAAAGGTCGTCAGAGAATACACATTTGCATATATTGCCACAAAAAAGTAGAATTTAAAACTACAGAAAGGACATGGGCTGGTGTGATCCCTGGAGGATAACAAGGCAATGCCTGAATGCAACAGTTTCATACTGTGACCCATGTAAGCACACAAGACTGGCGAACAAATAGGCAGTCCATGAAACGCTAGCTGCTATTATATAACTCATCCATAGATTCTAGTCATTTGATCTGTAAGATTGTAACACATGACCATTTGTCATTTTACTATCACTATCATCCGTTTGATAGACTTTACTATCACTGTCATCGTACTGTCATCCATTTGACAGTATATCAAAACTACACTGAGTGTACAGTAGGGACCTATTACTTTCTGCTACATTGGTAATGGGTAAGTATACAGTAGTTCAAATTACTAGAATAGATGACTTATATAAAACAAATATTAACTGCTTATATTCGTATGATAGTAAAAATATACCATCCCTCATTGAAAGAATGATTATCAATCTTTCAATTCAGGATGGGATATTCTTATCATCACTCGAATATAAGCAGTTAATATTTGTATACTAATAGCTGACAACCTCATCATTGGTACAATCTCTGCCAAAATTCCTCAGACAAAATCAGTCACATGGCCAGGAAGTACAGGACACAGGTTGCATTTTTAAACAACCTGGCCCTGCACTCTGGATGTTCATTTTCATCGTCCGAAGAAATGTGACACAGAGTTTAATTTGATGGCAGTTAAATAATGGTTAGTTGCAAACAAGAGGTAGCAGTATATCATGATTGTACCCTGGTAACAAAAGCCTGCCAATATTATTTGCAGTCTTAACTCATACTGATCTAAAATTAATGATGATAACAGCTAAAAAGATTCTCATGATCTTATTACTTAATTTTATACATTTTAAATTTTTCCAAATGAGAATTAAAAACATTAATCTTTATTGTAAAAACATGAAATACTTAATGAAATGACAATTTTACAGTTTTTCAAATCAATTTTTTACATATCAAATACATTTCAGTCAAATATGGTTCATAAAAAGCAGATAAAAATGTGTCTTTTTCAAACAGTTAATTCACCTGAGTCAATGGATTGCCACCAACTTTTAATATAATAATACATATTAAAACAAACATCACAATTGTCACAAATTTTGAGTTGTTCTCAAATAAAACACACACAACTTTGCCATCGGTCATGTCTGTCATGGTACAATATAGTTGATGGTGGCGAAGACGTATCTTTGGCCGTCTCATAGTTTTTGGTCTGCTAAAAACAAATTCAGTCAGAGTAACATTTGAAAACGATTGCAGCCTTGTACAGGGTCAACACCCCACGAAACTTCATAAGCCTGCGTGATTTGTGACCCTGTGAAGAAATGAAACAAAAAGATGAAAAGTTGTCAGTGTTTTATAGAGAACTATACTGCTGTCCCTCAAGACCTCCACTACAAAGAGCTACTATGTGACTCGTCACATCTAAAGACGGCACTTGTCGGAACCTACATGTTTCTCCTTTCATGACAACAATAAAGCTGGTTTCAAACTAGCCTGTCGTGCTGTCGTACGACCATACGACAGGCACAAATTTAAAGTGCGCAAACTCGACCATGTCGCATCTCCTTGCAGTACGACAAGCCAATATATCTTGTGTTTTTTTATTTTGAGTTAGAATAAATTCAACTTTGCTTGCAACAGACCATTGCGGCAATATGCAAATATGTCGTGCTACAGTACGATAACTCAAAATTGCAAATGTTTTGTTGTGTGCCGCAGCGTCGTGTGCCGCAAAGACAGCTAGTCTGAAACCACCTGAACACCAAGGTACTCTGCAACTGAAATTTTTTATCAATTGGTGATCAATAGTTTGAAATGACATCATGATGTGACAAGCCAATACAGAACAAGATATGGACTGATATATGATTACCATTAAAAAGAAATATTCATGTAGGTTTAGACAAGTGCCTTCTTCTGATATGAGTCGCATACAAAATAAGTTTGCTCATGGTGTTTATTAGACTGCAGTATGCATCTATCAATGTGTGATTTTTTAAATGTCCTAGTCATAAAAGATGTCCCTGTCATTTACCAGATCAGCCAACTCCCAGCAATTGTGTCATAAAATGATAGGGTGGAGAGATTTGCAACCCACTTGATTTTAATTTAAGCCCCTTCAGAGGCAGTACAGCTCTAAATAAAAATATACACATGGCAAGTATTTAAAAAATGTTTCAGAAATTGTGTATGGATGCATTAAAATTATGTACATTATCAAAATGTAAATTGTTGGGTTGAGTTTTTGATATTTACAATTTTCAAAAGCATGCTTTCAGAAAAATATTGAATGATCTAATTGACAGTTTTCATAATTGGGATTGTTCAAATTTAACTTAAGATCTATGTACAATTATAATACATAAAACTGATAGTTATCACTACACATCTTTCCTGACATAGAATAACAAATAAGAGTTCCGTCTGATAGAGGGCGTACAGCACTCATAAGTCATGTTGACCCGATTGACAATTTCGTCATCAAGCTTATACCAGTTACCATCTGATGCCATACAGTAACTGACATAGTGGCCATTCTCTGTGCTCTCACCACCCTCATGAATGCAAAGTCCACTCAAATCATATTTGGGACCTGGACTTTGCTGATGTGAATGAATATTGAAATTCTGTTCAAAGAGTGTGCTGGACAAGTCAAGATCCCTAAGAGGGATATTTACAGGGGTTTTGATTTTCTTAGTCCGACCGGTAGCTGGATTATAGTTGAACCGATTCAACTGAAGGACGAGGTACATTGGTGGGAAACGCATTGTCGTTTGGTACCGAACATCAACACTTGATGATGACGAATTCTGAGACTGATCTCTGCCTGGGGTTGAAGAAAACAATGGTGGGCTTAACGGGTTGGCGACACCAATATCCTTCTTTCTTGAAGACATTGCATCACCTAGCATGCTGATGCTGCCGTCGGGAAGTCCGTGCTCAATTGTGCTCAAACTAGTGATGCAATCTTGCAACTGAACGATACCTGATACTTGACGCGGGTCAACCAAAGGGAGAGGTAGAATGTGAAATAACTGAATACCGACTGACACTCGGTTGTGCGTTTGATTCTCGTACATCTCGATAAGCTGCCCACCAAAGTTATCTGTCACAAACGATCTCTTTGCCTCATTTAGTTGGTACCATTCCATATCTGATAATGTCTGCACTGCATTTATACTGGTTTCAGTATACATTGAATTCTGGCCTTCAAGTTGACGAAATAATTTTGTTTTCAGCGCCTTCAAGTTTTTTGAACTCATACTGCCTAATCCACTTTTCATCTGGGAAACTTGTGATGTGTATTTTGAACCATTTTGATTGGGTGAATCTTTGAGAAAAATATCGTGAATTGTACTGAGAGCCCATGTGAGGAATTCAGAAGCATCCTGTTGCAGTTGGGTACCATACCTTGGGTCAGCAACAATATCAGTACCGAGGCTTGAAGCTGCTTTACGAAATCCATGCGTATCTACTGTTGACCGAAAACGACTCTTATGGATAGAAGCACAACCGATGAGCAAATCGCTCAATTCCTGCAGAAATTTTATGTCAGAGGCACTACACTGTCCTCTCATTTGTGAAAGCTCCCTGGATAAAGATGGTAGGATATTTGGCAGATGTGCCAAGCATTGCACGACTGAATTGAGAAAGCACAGATTTTGACCTTTATTGCGTAGTCCCGGCGGTGAACCATCTACTCCACCATACCCTAAATAAGATAGGATCTGTGTACCCCAGCTTTCTTTGCTAGGAGTTATTGCTTGAATGCTTGCTTTGCTTTGCCTAGGATTGATCGGTGATATTTGTTGCGGACGGGTATTGTGCATGCTCCGATTTTTGTTTTGACGTATCAGTGGTTTGCTCATTGGGAATTCAGAATCAGAATCGGAAAAAGAATCCCTCCTTATGCCGGGGCGGGCTAAAGAGGATGGCGTATAGGGTGTGGATGTTATTGGGTGCGAGTCTGCGTACCTTTGTTGTTGTGGACCTTGTATATTACTGTGTATATCATCTTGGTATGTGTTACTATAATGCTCATTGTACCATTTGGCGTACCATCTTCTTGCTGCATAATACAAATTTGTGAAATATACCTGCATAGAAAATGAAATGAAAAAGAACACATCAATGAGATTTTTCATTGTCTTGTAAATACATGAAACACAAATCAAGTTGTTGAGTTTAGATAAATAAGATAGATGGACGTAGAGCGCCCTGCTCGGCAAGTCACTGAAGCCAGCATAACATCACAAAAACAATGTCACAAAATATGCTAATTTTGCTATTAAATTGAACTTGAACTTTGCATTCCGTTAAGGAGGCACTTTTTCTGTCGGCAATGGCTGGAAACTGTACAATTTGCTTTGGGAATTTTCGGAAAGTCGTGTTTTGAAATGTTCTATTGTGTATACATAAATCAATAATTGCCATCTCTCCCACAGTTAAAATCACTTAATTAACTTATGACTTTGCCTTTTCCAATTGATTGATCAAAGGGAACAGAACTAGTATTTACCAAGGAACGTATATAGGGGAAACTGGACTGCAAAAATGAAAGTTGGTAAAGAATTACAATTTTCTCTAATATTCCTCAAAATCATGGAAAACATTGGGGTAAGTATCTTGCTAGGCTACGCATGTCCCATTGGAGACATGTATAAATGTGTCTAATAATTTATGGTAACCATAATTACTTTTTCACGGGAAGGTATAGGCTGCTCTGAAATACAAAACTGCCCATAAAATAAAAACGGTTTGACCGATTCAGCTGAAATTTTAACCTTTGACCTCTTTGAGTGTTCATCTTTCATAAGACATTGAAAGCTTAATTGTAAAAAACCGGACCAAGCTCCTTTAATTAACAAATGACTTTTCCTTTTCCAATTGAATCATCAAAGAGAACCGAACTGGTATTTCAATTTATGTATCTGACTTATGGTGACATCTTACCTCGAAAGACTTGACAACTTCCTGCCCATGGGGCAATGAGCTTAAGAATGAGATAAACGACAGTACAAACAAGACAATAGGAAACCGGTCTACAATGAAGAAGATGATACATAGGACAGCTAGCACAGCTCCTTCTATCTGCCATAGGCGGCGCCGCTCATTTATATCTCTGAAATAAAAACAATGAGGGGAATAATTATCTATAGGAATTATATATTTCCTTGAACACAATAATATGTAGACTAGGAGGGATTCACACTCACATTGAATGAAGGGGTCGTGATGATCCCGCAAGCTATGTGCTGCTTAAAAGAATGACTCTGAAAAGGTATCTATTTCAATTTTATGATCATGACAGAGTCCAAAATCAGTATACATGCTGCTAGTATCTAGACAGATATTTTCACCTTTTTTATGCATTGCTTTATAAGTATTGCCATCTTCAAACATTCCTTTAAAACAAACATAGGGCCTATTTGAACGTGAACAAATGCTGCTTTCATACGTATTTTCGCTTTGCAGCTCTGTCTCTTGGTTCCTTTCACACTTTTGTCGCTTTGCAGTTTTGTCGCTTTGCATATTTTCGCAGCTTCATGTCGCTCTGAAAGTTGAATTAATTTAAACTCGAAAAATCTTGTCCTGCGGCAAAATATTGCAGATAATGATTATCTCAGCGACATGTAATTTACACGTCACACAGCGACAAAGCTGCAAAACTACACAAGTATGAAAGCAGCATTAGGTCAAAGTTAGGGTTGGAAATTTATGTAGTCTCATGAGAGTGTACTGGACATACTAGTCTTTGATCTACTGAAGTGCCATAAAAAAACAGATACTACTAGATGCTGGTAGCTCAACTGACCTATATATTTCGATGTAATGTTCGGATCAAAATTGAAAGGGAATTCTTAGACATACTTATGGGTCTAAACGAGTTGAAAGACAGTATGTGAACAGTCTTGGAGTCTCCTCAAAAACATTATAGAAAATTAGAACTTTACACGTATTATATATGTGTACAATAATTTCCCCTCCCTCCCAAAAAATAAAAATATAAGTGGGACATTGTCCAAAGGTGGGTCATCCCATATGTTGCTGTACTATATATGAAAGTCAAATTATTTTCATTCTTGGAAATACTATTTGTTACCCCCTGCTTGTTCATGGAATACAGGAAAATATCCCTTCTTGCCCCCCCCCCCCTCCACATGAAAAAAATCAAGAAAAGTACAGGTCAGATTGAAATTGCATAGTTTGCACTCCTTTTCAGTATAGCATGCCCTGAAATGGTACCTATTTTTTCCTTCCAATGCCATTAGTTCATATTCAATAACTATTTTTTTCCAGTAATTGTAACAAAAAAGTTCAATTTTCTTTTCCCCGAGCGTCAGTCAAAAATCATAACAATTTAGCGCTGATATTGCAAAATTTGCTCAAGAAATTAGGAAGTAAGTTTGTAAACGAAACACGGTTGAACCGTTACACGAATGCAAGACTCGTGTTACGTAAGAAACATGCGGTAGACGAAAACACGTAAAAAAAAAAAATAAAATAAAATAAATGCTGTAGTTTTCTAAAACCAAATTATACTACAACCAGTACGTTTACTAACTCACTGAACATGTAAAATTCATTCTTTTTTGACCTCCTTGGAAGCCCACAATAAAAACTTACGACTATTTATCTTAAAAACATCCAATAACTTCGTGAAATCAATCACCAATATCGTACAAATCTTTGAAGTTTAGCCCGGGTTTCGCGGCAATCCTTCAAAGTGACCACCGTTGCAGATTCGTTATAGCGCCATCATACATCGAAACTGCACAGCCCAAAGTCAAAGGTCAGACAAATGGACGATAAACAGGAAGTAGATCGCCAAGCAGATTAGGCCGAAAAATAAACAAAATAAACACCGCAAAATGACAACAATCTGGACATATTTCTCTGTATAAAATCAGGCAATACAATCAGGAACAAAATATTACAATTTCGATCGTCGATCGGGACATATGGGGGATAGACCCGGGATACATGATAAGTGCAAGCGGAAATTTTGGTGTTGGTTTTCCGAAGTTCGATCGTGGACCGGTCGACCGGTGCACTTTCGTCTAAAGCCGACCGTGTAACGTAAGAGAAAAAACACGGTATAATACAAGCTTATTAGGAAGTTTACTCCTTTTTAAAAAAAATGACACCAAAACATCCATTTTTTACATAAGCTATGGTAAAACAAAATTGAGTGTACATACCATTTTGTGTCTACTCATTTGGGGAGTTGCCCCATTAAAAAAAACCCAAAAAACTTTGTCCCTCTTCTTGATAATATTTTCACTGCAAATAAATTAAGTTGTTGGCTTCACCATACAATTGGTTTTCCTGATCACATCACACTTAATAAATTACCTGCTGAAGGCCAAACTTGCTTTGATCAAGTAATCGAGCACAAGGAACAGCACAAACTGCATCACCCAGTGACATGTTGTGTAGAAAATGTACGATGCTGTGCTGAGTATGATACCCATGTTGATGTCAACACGCAGGTAGTCAGCCACGGTAACAAAGTAGGAACGACCTGTAATGAAAAAAAAAAAAATAATAATTGGCTCATTTAGCTATTCAACAGGCATGAGAATGATTTTTCATTAAAATATCTGAATTTGGTAAAATTTAAGCAAAAAACCTCTAAAGTGGTTAAATCGAGCTCCAAATTATCTGAATTTGGATGATTTTTGATGACAAAATATCTGAAATCAGATAATTATCTGAAGATTCTCATGCCTGATTCAAACAAACTACTGAGCTGTTCATCGCAAATCAAAACTATGCATCCATGTGTCCACCATGGTGTCCACATATTTTTAACGCGCAAGGGTGGCTTTATAGCCTCTTGAGCGTGATAAAAATACACCAACGCATTGGATACAGATCTAGAGTTGTTGATTTGTGATGAACAATTCTATAGCGTAAAGATGCAATTTTAAAGGGGCATTGGACAAGTTCAGCATTATCCCCAACTTTTTCCCCAAACATTTCGGGATTTTTTGCAATATTTGAAGTATTAGCGGTAATATTAATGGCAGCATGCAATTTTTGCAAAGTTTCAAATGTCGACAAGTTCAAACGCTATATATCAGAATATTTTAATATCGTTGTCGACAGCAATAAATACTGCCCCCTAGAGTTGACACTTCAAAATTAGCTTTATAAGAGTAATGACTAAATGTTAATGTGTACTCAACATGCTCAAAATTTATTTTGATTTGATGTGCAATCTATGATGATGTGAAAGGAATGTTTCAAACAAATATTTGCTTCTTTCTCAACAAAACGTTCAAGATCATGTTTTTTATCCTGAGTACACAAAAAAGGTGGTGGAGTAACATTTCTGCAACATTTCGTGATTATAAAATGCATGTATCTTTTTTATTTTTCATCATATGGACTTAAATTTACTTTTGAAGAGTAAATATTTGGCTTTTAGATTCCAAATAAAATAAAATAATGAAATGTTCCTGTTAATTACTATAATCTCGTTTTAAGGTGATTAGTCAGGGGTGTTGGAGGGTGCGGAGGAGGAAAAGTGTATTAGTGCCTATACTTGTACGTAAATAAGATGCAATTTTGGATAAAGCTTACAAAAGCTTCATTAGTTTCACTCTTATCTTGATTCTTTATATTTAAATTGAGGGTATAATCATGATAATAGAGCAAAATACATCAATCAGAGATGCCACTCATTGGTGTTCAAAAAATCTGAAATACTTCGAAAGAATGTGAGAAACCAAAATTGCCTATACCTTTGTACACAAAACAACCAATAAAAAATCTGAATTTAGGCTTAAACCAATTGAAAAATTCTGAATTC
>JXSR01S074809.1:63464-80967 GCA_000969725.1 Ophiothrix spiculata | reverse complement strand
CTTTCCTATACTAATACATGTGGAATTAAATTCGGGATCCCGAATTTAATTCAACAAATGGTCATAACAGAAAAAGTAAGCATCTTTAAGCCAAATCGTTTGGAGGGTATTCATATCTAACAAAGACAAACCTAATAAGCACAAAAAAATCAAAAGTCATGGGTGACAGGGGGCGCTTCTTTTTTGACATTTTATAGTATTGCTTTAATATCAATTTTCAGTAAAAATTTGCCATTTCAAATTTCAAGACTTTTTAACAATTTGTAGATGAAATAAGCCGATTTGACAGGTTTTCCTCCGACCATTTTTGATTATAACAAAATTAGCCGTCCCCCCTAAAATTTTAACCTTCCGCCGCCACTGGCTTCATTTATTGAAAAAAAAGCGTCAAATCGACCCTCCCATTCTCAGGCTAAATATCATAATGCATTTTGAGGGTGTTTTGGCAATAAATTCGTAACCAAGTAGTTTTTTAAAACTTTTAAGGAATGTACTTTTACTTACATTCTGCAAATATGAGCCACATTTTATTGAAAATGCCATTGGGAAGTGACTTTTGGAATTTTTGGCAGCCAAAACACAGCAAAATGCTATTTTCAAATGGTTTGTCTGCTTTGTATTTTTTGGAGGGGTTTTACGTTTTTTATATATGACAAGAGTTTTGACATAAAATTCCATAAAAAGTGTTTTTCTGATGTTGTAACCAATGGCGTGTGCAAGACTTTGACCACTAAAAGTGTTAAGTCGCTTTAACCCATATTTGCGCATAAAAAATGTAATTTGGTGGCTATTTTGGATCCCTTTAAGGGCACCTTTTTTATTTTAAATATGTAAACAACCTTGTTTGGGAAGAAATATTTGCTTTATAACCCTCAGAGCCCTTTCAATTTATAATTTTGAAGATTTTTTGTTTTGGTGCCACTTCAAATTCACTTTATCCCATTTTTGGTCAATAAAGTGAATTTTTTTCATGTACTTCTGATGATAGTATGCATACCATTTTGAATATAAAAAATGTTAGCAACCTAATTATGGGACAAAGGTATCAGTTGTTATTCTTAAAGCCATTTAAACAGTGAGTATTAGGAACATTTTGGGTTATCGACGCTGTTTCAAAGTCACTTATAAAACCTAATTTTGATCATGAAAACACATTTTGGCGGCCATTTTGGATCTAAGTTTGGATGGCATTTTGAATTTGAAAGTTGTTGATGACAAACTGAGGGGAGAAACAATCTGATCATTACTCTCAATGTTATTTTTCTTTTCATTGTGTATGATATTGGGCATTTTCATATAGGGCAACATTATATTAAGCATCAAAACCATGCTTTTGTCACATTTTAATGGCCATATTGGCAACCATTTTGGATTTGAAACATATATATGACCTCATTTTGAGAAAGGTACATCTGTGATACTAGTAAAGGGAAACCATTCGCCAATTAACTGTTGAAATAAATGTGTAACTCTTAGTTTTTATTGAATATTTAACCAAAATCAATGTATTTTCATGTATTTTTGCAAATCCGGCTTCAATGATTCACTTGAAAGTATGCACCTTTAAAGTTGAACTTGACCTTTATATATTACTATCAATAGCATTACAATGCCAAAGAGGGTGTTTAACAAGTTTAGTATGGTTCCAATTTAAGTTTAGTGGGGTAAAGATGTTAAAAGTATTGTTGAATAATTCAAATGTATTTGAATACAATAATTTTGAAATAATTATCACTTTACATACTTTAAAAAGTCTTTATTTTCTTTGTTTTTTGTATTCTTATTTTGCTAATATTGCCCAAAATATACATCAAATAAAGTTTTACTTGATGTATTCTGATAAAGTATCATTCAAAGATATAAAATACATGAAAAACTGAAAAATCATATTTTTGACCCAAAAATGGAGTTTTTACCCCCAGAATGACCTTGAAAATAATTTTTATTTTTAGCACCGCCCCTGGTGTGAAAGCTGACCCTATAGGGACTTAATCTAGCATGGGTGCATGCTTGTAACAAAAAATGCCCAGACCCACATTTTTTCAAAGACTTTTTAGCATATGGCTGGCTGTCTGTTAAATGGTTTTACCATTTACTCAATCATGTGATAGTCAAACTAAAACTAAAATTATCAAAGATTGGAATGACATTATTCAAGTTATTGACAATTGAAGCATACACTAGAAGAATTGAAGAGTATTTTTTGGAAACTCACTTAGTCCAATAGCTAACATGAATTTTGAACAAAACAAAAAAATCTCTCCGTCCATAATCTAATTTGTGACAATTTTTTTACCTCATTTTGCAGAGGTCAGACATAACAGAGGAAAATTTCCCAACAAAACTCAAAATGTCCAAGCAATACGCATGTTTGTAATGTTTTATCCTATTGGTTGGGGATGTGTGTATGTATTGATTTTGGTCATATCCATTGATGATCACTGAGATTTTCAAAACTCACTTGGTCCAAGAAATATGCATGTTTGTAGTGTTTTATCATCTCATGTACGTGTATTTATAGCTTGCGAGCAGTGTTTAGTCCATTTAATAGGACCACGTGACGCCCTTGCTGCTCGCTTTACTCACTGCTCATGGTCCTGTTAAACGGACTAAACACTGCTCGTAAGCTGTTCGTACAATTATTGTGACCAAGCTCTTAAAGTGCTTTCATAAAATTTTGATCAGTATGATGTAAATTTTGGTCATATTCTGTGAGCTTTTGCAACCGATTCTAGTTCTATGCACAAAATGCCCAATCAAAATAAAGCATGTGGCAGCTATTGGACTAAGTGAGTTTTGGAAAACACACTTCAATTGTAATGTTTTTTGTAATATTGTTTATATTGAATCTAATTCGGTGATGACTTTACTGTAATAATGTGGCCCACATGGAAAAGGCAAACATGCAATTCATCTAATTTATACTTAATAGATACAAAAATAGAACAAAAAATGGAAAAAATACTACAAATATTGTCAAATTACCAATTCACGCGATACAAAAACAATAAAAGATCTTGCAATTTGACAAAATATATTGATTTTTGCAAATTCCAAATATTTTCAAAGTATTAATTTGTATTTGTGTACACTGAAAAGACTTGCATTTACTTCATTGCAATTCACACGAGAGATTCCTTAATATTGCAAAGAATCAAATAACGAAATGTAATATAACATATAAGACTTCTCACTTTTTGCTTACTTTTAACCATGAGAAATGACATTAACAGGCTGTGACAATTTGCTTAAATGTGAAGAGAAAAAAAGGGCACTAATTTTTGTCTATCAAATGTGATGTGCTCTGGGAAAACCCTTCACATGTCGCTGGGGACAATTTTGCAGAAATGAAGAAAATAACCCCAATTTTGTTATGTTTTTCTTGATTTTTTATCAACTTCAAACATCTGTAACTTTGGGCTTGGGCACTCTAGAAGGTTGAAACAAAAAGTGTTAAAAAGGAATAATTATAGCTTTCTTATGGAACCAAGAACTCAAAATGTAAAATTTGCACCATGTAAAGGGTTTTCCCAGATCGCATCACAAATAATATGATATTTGATAAATAACAGTTTACAGTGTGTATCAAAATGATTAGTACACAACCAAAATAAGTCACAACCAAATGTTTGGTCGCAAAAATTTAGTTTGAAGGCCGACTATATTTTGACCCTGAGGCTGCGATCACATAGAAGTATGCGGTATACGCTATACGCTATTCGATTGCTATAGTTTGTACAGGCTCGGCGAGCTATACGTTTTTTCGAATAGTGCCCTCTTATGTGACCCGGTAGCATCAAATGCACGTGTTCGATTGAATCTATACGCGTGCCTGTGAAATCGTGCACTGTATACCCGAATAGTATAGTTCTATGTGATCGCAGCCTAAGTGTTTAGCATGTAATTAGTCATATGGAAGAGCCCAAGATATTTGATGTAAAATTGTTTGTTATACAGAATCAGAGCCACAAAGTATCATGAAATGGACAGCATTGAAATTGTTTGGTATCTTTTTGCAAGGTAATAGTTCCGTCCAACTATGACATATTGGAACATCTGAAATTTATAATTAAAGGGCACAGTGATAGACAATCTGAAGCATGCAGTAGGCTACAAACAAGAAGATCACATATAAATATCTTAATAGATTAGGCATTGCTGCAAATCATTTACTGCCATGAACTTATTTTGCGAAAAAACTGTATTTAAAGAGATATTTTTGTTTGAATAAAGGCATTTTCAATTTAAAAGACAGGCAACGTATTACTTTGACAATCAAACAAAGGCAATAATTTAGTACAGTCATTAAGTTCTTTTCAAGGGTAAATGACCTCCATCTGCTCGGGAAAATGTGAATCCTAACTATTTTTTAATCATGAAAAGATAAATAGTTTCCACTGCATTTGCGGGGATTCGAGCCATAGATTATGGCGGGGTTTAGTCATGTATTACGAAGCATGGGTCTACCACTGAGCTATCCATATGTACACCAAAAATTGTTCTGATATGTGTAAGTAGGTAAAAACTTGCAGTAAAAATGATGTTCAGATGAGCGAGACGATTTAGGGACTGAAGCCTTAATGTCAGGAGAAGTCAGACAGGACTTTTCAACATTAGTCTTTGACAATTTTGTAGGTTATATTTTAAGGCAGAAAATATACAATAAAATCACATGCAGACGAATATATTGATTTCTGTCTTCATTGAAATGAAATGACAACAAATCATATCCATGCAAATTTTCAAAACTAGTGCCTTTTCATAATCCTCTCGTTCTTGAAAACAAAATAACAAAATGCTCTTTCTTTTTGCAGATTAAAGACTGAATTTCAGTGCTTAATGCTTGTTTGTTTTAAAGTATGACTTGACAATCATTATAGTCAGTCAAGTGTATTATCTAATGAAGTGCTATAGTTGAAAATGAAATTACTTGTGTCAACAACAACATTTTTAAACAATCAAAACAGTAATTTCTGAGAATTATTAATCAGCCATAGGCTATAAGAGAACCCCATATAGCAAAAACTAATCATGTTTCTTGATTGATCGAAGTAAATAAAATGATCAGAAATACAACAAAACAACACGGTTAAGGACCCTGTCAACACTTCGTTTGCTCTGTAACTCGGCAACGGATAATTAAATTCAAATAAAAGTATATATTTCTAGAAGCGGATTTGCATACTGAACCAGATGGTGAGGTTATTTTACCAAAATGTGTCATTTTGGCCCTAAGTCCAAAAATCATGTTTTTGGCCCAAATTTTACAGGAAAGCTAACTAAATTTTGCTTTGGTAATTTTTCAAAACATTTTGCTTTTTAGAATCTAGAAAGCAATATCTAGGAACGCATCATGTTCAGTATGCAAATCCACTTCTAGAAATATATACTTTTATTGGATTTAATCATCCGTTGGTGAGTTACAGAGTATAAAACATTTCTGAAAACGAAGGGTTGACAGGGCCCGCCCGGGGTTGGTAAGCAATATGCGCTGTGGAAGTAGTTACATAATTTTTTGAATAATTAGATTAACATGTGCCATCTGGTTTTAAACAACTGATCGCATGTATTATACAATAGATATATGTAGCATGTAGCAATTTTTCTGCCCCCAACTGGTTTCGCCCCTGCTGACAAGAGGAGACATTATTTCTGTTTCTTTTTCTATTTTACATAAAAATGTCATTTTTGAGAAAGAAAAATTCCAGCAGAGAAATGAAATTGTAAACTACAACGTACCTTGTTACACAGATGGCTTTTAATCGCAAGCTCTATAGGATAGCATATTCATTAAAAAAAAAAAAACCAAGGTTTGTCTTGGTTTTTGCTTATATCGATGTTTTTCTTTGCTGTATTGCTAACATTAAATCAGAACTTTCTATTAATAATCTTTTAATGCCTGGTAGTAACTTTCTCATTTATGATTTTCTGTTCATTATCACTTTATTAATCATTTCTGATAAATTCTTTCAATTATAAAGTAATAAAGTACACATGTGTTACTGTTAATGCTGTTTACACAAATAACACAGAAATTCATTATGCAAAAGTTGTTGACACATTTTAATGAATGAACAAATATCCACATAAAATCCTAAATATAGAAAGAAAAATATCAAATTTGTCCCTGCAGAAATCTTGTTACAAATTAGATTTTGTTTTCAATTATGTAAATTAACACTGCATAATGTATAAATTGTATTATTAAAAATGTTACATAAAATGTGTCTGTCCATCCCAAATGAGCCATAAATGCAGCCTCTTGCCACAATGTTATAAGGATTAAAATGACGCCTAAATTAATTGAAGTCAAGTTATGGTCCATCAAAGGTTGTCAGGGAGTGAAATGTATTACTAAGAAAAGTTCAAAGATCAGTAAGCCCTATATTTTCTGTTGATTGTCCTCAATATATACAGATATATTTCATATTTCAGACCATTTTCTTGAAATGAAACTTTGCTGGTGTTTTTAAGTAAGCACAATGATTGTGAATTTGTCAAAAAATCAATTTCAGCAAATTATGACCTTGACATATATTTTCACCTGTAGCGCAAAATTGAGTTTGCTGCATTTACGGCTCGTTTGAGATGGAGAGTCACAAATGTATGAGGGATGTTCAATAAATTTGTGGCCTGAGGTATTAGGAGATATAGTTTGTATCAATATGTGTACCGCCGCGGCAAACGGGTCCAGTTGTCGACTCCTACATGTTGCTCATAGTAGCATATCTGATGTATACAAATACCATACATTGGATATGCTACAAGGAGCAACATGTACGAGCCGACAACTGGACCCTTTTGCTGCGGCGGTACACATATGGTATACAGTTAAACTTAATTGATATGTGTTTAGAATGTTTCTAGTAAATTATTATTTTCGTTTTCATTTTACAGAAATTTAAAACTTCAAGGTTTCTGAGAGTTTATTTTTTTAAACTTTAAACAGAAGAAACGACAAAACTTAACTGACATGCAATAATCTTAAAATTTCTCTCCCAGGCGCTTTGAGTTTTGAAGCAGCCCCTTAGTCCATATTAATGTTTATTTATTTAAAGCAATACTATAAAGTATTAAAAATGAAGCGCCCCCTGTCACCCATGACTTTTGATTTTTTGGGCTTATTGGGTTTGTTCTTGGTAGATATGAATACCCTCCAAATGATTTGGCTCAAATATCCTTACTTTTTCTGTTATGGCTATTTGTTGAATTAAATCCGGGATCCCAAATTGTATTCTACATGTATTAGTATAGGAAAGCATGCATGTGCTTTTTATCAATTTTTGGGTGGCAAAATAATTTTTTCACAAAATACCCTTGAAAACGCTTTTAGATAGTCAAATTCCTCCATTTTATGCTGTTTTTTCTATAAACAATTTTTGATCAAAATCTTATAGTATTGCTTTAATCTAGAACTAACAATTTTGTTATATGTGGCTGTCCAGCCCGTATGAGCCGTAAATGCCAGAAACTTTTTTTGCGCTACAGGTGAAAATACATGTCAAGGTCGTAATTTGCTGAAATTGATTTTTTGACAGTTTCAAAATCCTTGTGCTTACTACAAAATACCAGCAAAGTTTCATTTCAAGAAAATGATAGGAAATGTGAAATAAATCTGCATATTTTTAAGACAATCAACAGAAAATATAGGGCTTACTGATCTTTGAACGCGATATCTCAATTACACGTTTTACTCCCTGACAACCTATGACGGACCATAACTTGACTTCTGGAAATCGTGCGAAGTTCATTAATGTGTCATTTTAATCTTTAAAGCATGGTCTTGCAAATATTTAAAAAAGTGAAATTGACAAGAGGCGGCATTTATGGCTGGTTTGGGATGGACGGTCACATTTTGTTATATAGTTGTCGCCTATAAGGATTCACTTTTATCAATTTGTCTAGATCTCTTTGTTGCAATCCCATCACTGCATCAAACATTCATGATTCTGGATCTGTAAGTAACTTGATCCTGGAAGACTGTTCTGAATATTTCAGCATTGAATTCAAAATTCAAATCTTACCTACGATTTGACATTCTTATCACATTGCTTTTTCATGGTGTGACAAGTGCACTTTGATCAGTCTTGACTTAATATGAATGAAAAGAATAACCTCATATAGCCAAGATAAACGCACAAAATGAAATTCTGATTTTGGACTTTTCTAATGGTTTTGATCATTGTTCGCAATATTTTGTAGTTGACTGTTATTGCACATACCAAGTGTGAATCATCTGAAGATTTTGATATTCTTTCCAATTCATGTCTTTAAATTTGGATGAACATGCCACAGAGGAATATACTCATTTAAAAAAAAATCAGGCATTTAATACTAAGGTCCATGATAGATAGATCTGACTGAAATTTGCTGGTAAAAATCAGCATGAATAATATCTTATCAATGTAGAACTGATTTTTAGAAATAAAAATTGGGGTCACCGGACTCGTTTTTTCATGCGAGTCAGTTTAAAAATAGCATTTTTGGAGCTTTCTGGGGAAAATTAGTACAAGGGCCTATGGGAAATGTGGCAAAAGTGACATTTTTAGTGTTGATTCAAAATCTTCTCACTGAAATTTTGTGTTGATTTTTTCACAAAATTTGTGCAAAAGTATGTTCTTTGAACTAGTAGTTAAACAAAATAAAAAGGTGGGGTCAGGCACATATACGTATACCTTGTCAATGTAAGTACCCCCCACCCCTCGGGGTTGCATTGTATGTAATTGTTATTATTTCAGTATACTTGCTAAACCAAATAACATAAGCCATTTAAATGTAAAAATAACTTTTACTAGAAATACAAATTACACAGAAATAAGGTGAAAAGCTGAAAAACGTCACTAAAAAAGTCATAAACGATGTAAAATGATGCGAATATTTCTAATCCATTGAGGTTTTGACCTTGATTACCACAATGTTAAGGAGAAAGTCAAGATATCCTTGAAAGTAAATAGCAGTCAACCACATTACATTTAGGAGTCTGCAATTGATACTTGGAATTCATTCTTATGGTGGCTTAGCACAGAAAGGCATGTCGGACACAATGTCAAAAGTTTTATCCTGTGATTTTAGCGTATGTCTAGCATACTGGTATCTAGCGCTTTGAATAAATGTGAACATTCACATGCGTTATTCTTATATTCACGCATTAGACAATGCGCATTACAGTCAGCCTGTGTTTGTGCGCAGTGCTAAAAAGGCACACTGCTTTAAGGGTGTTTGAAAATGTCTATTTTTTGATTAATTTTGCTTAATATCTCGATAAGTAAGTCGGTGACCATATTTTTTATTATGGTTTTTGAAAGAACTACAAGGACCACAAAAATGTTTAAAAAAAACTAGAATACGCGGTTCTCGGGCCGCGCGGTTCTCGACACAGAGTGTCGATCACGATGCCTCCGCATTCCACCTTTGTAATCGGACGAAGTTGAGAATTTGACCTTTCTTTAGAACTATGACCCAAACCTTTGAAATCGGACAAAGTTGAAAATCTGACCTTTCTTTTTACCTTTGACCCCCAGTTTAAGGTCGGACGATGGGGTCTCCATTGACACTTTTGATCGCTGGTCCAAGACGAACATTTTGAGACCTTAACCTTTGAAATCTGACAAAGTTGAAAATTTGACCTTTGACCTCCAGGGAAAGGTCGGACGATGGGGTCACCATTGACACTTTTGATCGCTGGTCAAAGACGAACATTTTGAAACCTTAATATTTGAAATCAGACAAAGTTGAATATTTGACCTTTCTTTTGACCTTTGACCCCTAGGGAAAGGTCGGACGATGGGGTCACCATTAACACTTTTGATCGCTGGTCCATGACGAACAATTTGACATCTTAACCTTTGAAATCGGACAAAGTTGAAAAATAAGCAACATTTTATGCATAAATTATGCAAATTAGATACTTAATTAGCATATTTTGCGCTCAAATTGCAGCTGGCATAAGCGCAGCTCTATCCGCACCTACCCATTAAATTTCATGAATGTAGGGTGCACGGTTTGTAAAATATCACATTTAAAGCATTTTACGCATAAATTAAGCTACATTTTATGCATAAATTATGCAAATTAGGTACTTAATTAGCATATTTTGCGCTCAAATTGCACCTGGCACAAGCGCAGCTCAATCTCCACCTACCCACCAAATTTCATGAATGTAAGGTGGACAGTTTGTAAAATATGCCATTTAAACCATTTTATCCATAAATTATGCAAATTAGGTAGTTAATTAGCATATTTTGCGCTTAAATTGTCGATGGATTGAGTTTGGCTCTAGGTCTACCCAGGCATCAAATATCATTAACGTAGGGCATGCGGTTTCGGAGATATGCATAAAATAAAATTCTGCTCCGTTAAGGAGATATTGCCCTTTGTATCTACGAAATTATAAAGGATTACATGCAAGAGCGCCATCTTAAAACGCGTTGTATTCGTTAATTAAATGGCCGATCGGGCCAATTTTCGCATATGTTATGCGCCCATTAAAATAAGGTGGGGTTAAAATTTTGAAGGGGTGGAATTTTAGCAAATGCTCCTTGTCCAATTATTTCTAAGTCCCTAAAATCACAAAAAAACACATATTTTCTGCTTAAAAACCGACTAAATTTGCATATTTTGCGCCGAAACTTTCAGAGAAAATTACTAGCAACCCTTACCACCAGTCCACCGACTTGCATTGTTCCACGCCTCACCAGTTCTGAGAAACGAGCCCGGACGGACGGACGGACGGACGGACAACCAGAAAACCTAATGCCTCTCGCGGAGGCATAATAATAATAATAGAGCCATTTTTAAATTATAAGAGTTATTTTCTTGATTTTTATGGTTATTGCCAAATTAAAAGGTACGTTGCAATAAATATACATTAGGAACACGTTGAAATGTTCTTGATGTGATTTGCTACCAGGATAGCGCTGTCAATGGCTAAAAGTGGTAAAACATACTGTTTTAAAAATGGAGTTTTAGAAATGGATTTTTCTCAAAAACCAAGTCGGTAATACTCATTTCATTTTTTATTTCCAAAATTTAATCAGCACATATGATAACACCATATATCAAAAGTAAGAAAAATAAATAGATGATTTCGATCTGTGCTAAGTCACCTTGTCATACAGTGGTTGTCTTAAACAAATCCGTAATCTGGCCTGGTAATATATCACCTGTTGTTTTTGAAAGTTGGCTCTGTGGCTAAAATCACCTGCACCTGGAACCAAGTTTGATATTACTTACTGATCAAATTTATCCATGTGAAGGGGTGTTCAGTGCTATTAGGCTACAGGTTGATCTTACTTACTGATCAAATGTATCCATTTGAGGGGGTGTTCAGTGCTATTAGGCTACAGGATCAAACTATCAACTACCATGGCTTAACCCTACCAGGTTTTTTCTTTTAATTTTAAGACATTCAGATAAATGTTAATTAGTGTACACACTTTTTCTTACCCGGACATGGACCAGGAGCCAGAAATCTAGGGGGGAAAAGTGGCTCCTGATCCTTAAAATGTCCAGACTTACGACGACAAGTGTTCACACATACGAAAAGTCATCGGTTGTCGAGTTACATCGACTTACTATCGCGACTTAACTTGCTTTTTAGCGAGTTGAAAATTCGATGTAAGACGACTTTTTGAAAGACGACTTAAGTTGACTTGAACTGTTCACACACAAGTGAATTTTGAACTTGATATAACTCGAATACGGCCAAAAGACGACTTTTTGGCTCTGTCTGAACGGGATATAAGAAACATGCCAGCTGAAGTTGGCAAGAGGTCTCTTCATCCTCCGAGATATATAAATGAAATAGGTCAATAGTCAGGATCAATTTACCCCAAAACAAAGTGAATAATAGATCGTCAATCCTACTCAAATTGTAAATAACCAAATATGCCAATATGGAGATAAATCTCAAAACTGCTTTAATTCTTAATTGTAAAATCCACTCTGAATACATTTGTGGTCATTGATTCTATATTTCATGAATGCATAGATCCCTGTGTTGGTGCTTAGAATTATGTTGGAGTTTTGGGAAAATATATTGCAATTTTGAACTGATTTTTTCAAGCACAGGCTAATTGTCTCTGTATATTGGACATCTTGTAATTCTAATTTTATATTTTCTTGAGTGAGATTTAGCAGTCTTTGGGTTAATGCATGATAAAAAGCAAAACATGACATATTCACACCGAAATGAAAGTTATTAAATTGACAAATGGATGCTTATACTTCTACACTAATTAAAACAAGTTTGAGCAAATATAAACTGTTTTTACAATTTACATTTCATCACATCGGTTCCACACAACTCACAATTCGGCTAAGTCATCATTTCACGTGCATGGCAATCATGGCAATGAACAGGGCGATGAATATATTCAGCTTTGCCGCACACCATAGCGGTATGTACAAAAGTCAATAACATTATCATCATTTGTCATCTAATTCTAACAAAGTTTTCACCAAATTATATTGCTTTCTGTGATCAGGACATTTTTCAAAGCTGTTCAATGGAATTTCCATAGATGGAAATGACATTTTCATAGGTACATTTATCGTAGATGCAAGAAAGATTTTCTACATGTACTTGCCAGCTTGCGCTATCGATTTGTTACCTGCTCCACTGACAGGCGTATCAGAATTCATATACCCTCCTTATCTTAAATCTGATACAGGTATCAGAATTTAGATTGATATTTGATACACGGGTATCCAAATTCGTATCTATCCGAATTGTGGGTTCCACCAAACTAATATATAAATATTGATATGTAATACTGTGGCAACCACAAAGTCACTTCAAGAAACAAAGTTCATGTTTGTAAGACCTATTTCAACTTCTTCCACAGCAAGTAAAGTTTCACATTAAAATTCAGATGTGCAGATTTTAGGCCAAGTCAAAATACATAAAATTTTCATTCCTTCCCTCAGAACATACAACCTATATTGATCTGATTTAGGGCTTATTAATCATTCATGATCTTATTTACATATTATTTACATGAACAATAATACAAAACACTACTAGCGATACATCGCAACAATTATGCAAATCTGTATTTTGGTACCCTAAATATACAACAATTTGGAGAAAATGCGAGGTATAATCTAGGGAACATACCAAATATGATTGGATAGTGCAAAGTGTGTCAAAAGTCAAAAATGTGGATTTTATTGACAGAGGAACAAAAATTAGAATGACATCCATATAATCTATAAACCTTCAAGTATGCAACAAGCAATCAGACTCTGTCACCAGATCCATAGCATATCCCTTGTATTCTACAACATTGTGAATTGGTTGTTTTGTATTGTGTAAGAGACTTACAATGATTGATTACGATTGATTATGACCCAATTACTGCGTATTAATATTTTTGTACATCGTTTATGATTTTGTTATTATTTTTGGCTGATTTTGTTGCTATTACACATGGACAAACATTGCACATAAAGTTCATATGAATATTCAGCAAGATTAGGTACGTTGTTATGTTTCGAAAAATACTGACTGATTTACTTTCCCGTATGGTTATATTGGTTTTTGTGCGTTAATCGGCTGCTTGCTGCATACTTCAAGGTTTAAACAGTATCATACTTGCCAACATTGCAAAAACAAAAATACTGACAGTTTAGCCCGCGCGACGCGTAACGTGCAATACACGGCACGTAGCGCACGGCGTAGTTGTGGCCCCTACTGGAGTAAAATAAGATAATAAGAAAAATCATATTAATACAAAATCTATACTTTTAACACATAAAATATCAACATAGAAAAATGTGCTTCCCTGGTGAGTTATAGGCCTTTTTAAGTTCAGACTTTGTTATACTTTTACATACAAATAGACTTTTTAAAATCGCTCTACCGGACCTATCGTACTACCGAAATCTCCGAATTCATTATATATGATGCGTCATGTAATTCTAATAATTTGCAATTTTGAAAGATTTTAAACTTCAAGAGAGCTACCACACCCACCACACCCCATCCACACCCACATCTATGAAACAATAAATCAAATATTTATAATTGCTAAATTAATGTATTATATATTGTCTTCAAAATCAAATCAAATAATATTTTCAGTACTCTCTCTCTCTTTCTGTTGTTACACTTGGGAGAAAACGTTGTAATCATGTTCTGACATTCATTACAAAAATCTCTTTTACAGAAGCAGCACTATCACTTCAATAGTGAAATTAACATTGTCTGTATCAGTGACAATTTTCGGCCCTTTCGCGACTTGTAACAACCAGAAATGTCCGATATTAACGAAAATTAATGTTTTCTCTTGCAAAATTGAGTCATAATAGGTCTGATAAATACATCTTCCACACTTCAGACTCATCTCTACATTATTCTGATTTATTTACAACAAAAAATACAACAAGAATTTATTTAAAAATCACAGAGAAGTTACCAATTATTCATCTTTATTTTTTTTTTCTTCTGAGGAAATTCGGGACAATCCCGTTTTTAGTGTTTTTGGGAGACAGAAAACGGGACAATCCCAGACTGCCCTATCACCATTTGGGGAAACTCAATTTTTGCCAGAATCTACTTCGAGGATGCAGATTATGGTGGGCATAGAAGAAAAGAGCACAAATACAAAATTTAATGCAAAGAAGAGATCTTTTTTACAATATTAATACATAACGATCAGATGTGACGCTTTCTTAATCCAAATTCACCCATTTGATCATCATGCCAGAATACAAAATGTCACTGAGTTTTGAAATCTATGATGGTATCAGAAATTTTGAACTGAAAGTCCCTTTTTATGCAGACGATGTAAAGGACAAACATGATAACATCAGACTATTAAAGGAGCTTGGTCCAATTTTTTAAAATTTAGTTTTCAATGTCATATGAAAGATGACCACCAAAGTGGTGTAAGTTTCAAATTTCAGGTGAATCGATCAAACCGTTTGGGATTTATGGGCAGTTTTATATTTCAATGCCGCCTATACATTACTGTAGAAGACACATTTTCATACATATCTCCAAAACGGTACATAGCTGAGCCGTAAAATTTCACATGGTTTATGAGAAAAAATATGACCAATATTTTGGTACCAAAATCTCAAAAAGTTTGAAAAAAAGTTGAAGCAATCGGACCAAGCTCCTGTAAGGTTAGATTCCTTTTATCCATTAGCGGTGCGGTTGGTAAGGCTACTGGTAGTGGAATTATTTAAAGCACACGATTGAATGGAGCTGAATGGTGTTAGGATGAAGCTTTAAATTTTACAACTATCAGTACACTTACAGTGCAAAACGCACCGCAACCGCACCGCAAACGGGCAAAGTAAATCTGACATTTACACAAGAAGTTTGTTAAAAGTTATTCAAACTCACAAAATTATCCTTTCTGATGGATGAAAGGAGGCACAATATTGCTTTTTGGTATGCATTCAGCTTTAACAGTATTGACAAATGAAATTGACTATAGCATTTGTTTCCTATAATATTTGTATTACATGTGGTGTAATGTTGACCTTTATCCATAAATGTTTCAAGGTTTCAAATAAAAATTGGTATAATACCACATTGCAAATGCAAGATCACATTTTTGTGATTTAATATTCTGTTCGTTTAACCGAGTTTCCAGCAAAATGTACTTTTCTAAATGATGCATAGAGAGAGATAAAGAGGTAGTAATGGACCGGGGGTACTCAAATTTGGTTTAGATAGGGATGTGCCTCTGGGAAAATTGAAAACCCACCCATCCAAATACCAGTTTTCAAGAAAAAGAGACCCATCCATATACCAAATCTCCAAAATTTTGAGTCAAATTTAATCAAAAACCACATTTATTCTGCCCAAATTTGCACTATTTTGGCAGAATAACCTTTAGTTTTGAGAAGAAATGTTAAAATTTGTGCCATTTGGAGTATCTTGGACAGCAAAAATTGACCAATCAGGTTTCAGATTGCTGTTCTATGATGTGTCAGTGTCACTGACCTGCAGGATAATTATGTTGGTTCCCATTTATTAGACATGGGTTGAAAAAAGGTCGGGTTGAAAGCTACCCAAGTGAGCAAATATTCTTGTTTTGTGAAACAACTATTTTATATATATTACCTTCAGTTTTCTTTACTGTTCACATAAAATGTTAATAAAAAGCATGATCTAGCATCTTTGATCAAAATTGGGTCAAATGTTGTCTTAAATGAACACGTTTTAGAAAATTAAAGGTTTCTATCCTCAGATGGCTTAACTTTGTTGATACAGCACTGAGTTGCTTATATTACCAGAGAGCCGTCGGCTCAGTAACCCATGCACTAAAGCCTGTTAGCAAAAAAATTGACTTCAAAGAAGCATTTTTTGAACATTGTTTTTATTTAATAGGGCCTATAGAAAATGACAACAAGAAAAAGCAATCAATTTACAAACATAATTGAGAACCATCACTTACCTCAGGCTTATAAAAGAGGTGCAATGGTGCATAACAGCTGGGATCATGAATGTTTCCTTTCTTGTTAGATGAGAGTGCCCCCTGACTGACAGCCCGCCAGGGTGGCACCCCCGGACCCCTGTCACGGGATAGGGATACGGCCAAAACCATCTGATACCACACAGACCCGGGCTTTGTTCCTAACGTCCACGGCCGGCCCAGCCCCGCATGATCTGAGGAAGCTGTGGTTTCCAGCCATATGACCACCGGGTGGACGCGGATGTCAACTTGATGACACGGAGGAGGGACCATGTGGGCCCGTTGGTTCAAGCCGTATATTAATATCATGTCAAGGCCCTCAGGGGAGCATAGTGACTGATACTATGACTAGAGTGTTGCGTCCCATAGACCGGTAGTCACAGGGACTGAACTCGAAAAGCGTGGCCGCGCACCATGTTCAGAATGAATTCTGGATGTACTTCAAATTGTATGCATTGCATATCCGTATTTTAATTATTTGACCCTTGACCTATGAACTTTGACCTTTGGGGTCAAGGGTACCATAAATATATATATATAGTCTATTTTTATCAATATGTCTATGCAAGTCCATAGCCCCTCTACCCAAGGATCATCCTGTGCAAGTTTCACAAAAATCCATCAAAGCATATATGAGAAGAAGCATATTTACTAAAGTTGGACGATAGATAGATAGATAGACTGATAGACAGATCATGGTTCTATAAACCCAGGCACTACGTGCATGGGTTAAAAATTGTGTTTCTTATTAACTTTTATGATTCCAGCAATGAAAATCAACACTTTGTAAAAGATGAACATTGACTTACATAAATCATTATTGAATGACTCCTCATTGTTGATAGATCATTATTTGTATAAATGATAAATGATGGTTACTTCTCATTGTAGATGCAAAATGATTACCCATGCCTTGCACTGAATAACTTATTTTAAAGTTTGTTTGGGTAAATGTCATGCATTTATAACTAGAATACGCGGTTCTCGGGCCGCGCGGTTCTCGACACAGAGTGTCGATCACGATGCCTCCGCCTTCCACCTTTGTAATCGGACTAAGTTGAGAATTTGACCTT
>JXSR01S074809.1:36677-46990 GCA_000969725.1 Ophiothrix spiculata | reverse complement strand
AATGACAGCCGTCCAAAGAGTCGCCACCCCCTGAAAATTGATATTATAAGAGATACTTAAAGGGTAAATGTGGCAGTCAAGCCAGTATGAGCCGTAAATGCCATAAACTTCATTTTGCGCTTCAGGTGAAAAAACACGTCAAGGTCGTAATTTGCCAAAATTGATTTTTTGACAGATGCACAATCCTTGTGCTTACTTCAAAATACCAGTTAAGTTTCATTTTAAGAAAATGATAGAAAATGTGAAATAAATCTGCATATTTTTAAGACATTAACCTTTGACGGACCATAACTTGACTTCTGGAAATCGTGTGAAGTTCATTAAGGTGTCATTTTAATCCTTAAAATATGGCCTTTGCAAATATTAAAAAAAGTGAAAACGACAAGAGGCGACATTTACGGCTGGTTTGGGATGGACGGTCACAAATGTTCATGTACCTTGACCTCCTAAGCTGCTCAACTAAAGATGAAAAAGATACAAGATGTGATCTCAGTTTCCAAAGAACACTACAGTGTCTTTAACAAGCTATATCATATCATATTATCTTGACACGAAAATAGAGTAGAGCAGTTTCTGAAAACTAATAAAATGTTCTTGAGACTTGATACCCTCTGCTGCTCAATTAATTAAAGATTAAATAAAGGATACATATAATAAGGGGCTCAGTTTTCACGAAAAATAAGATGTGTTATGACAGCTTTATCATTTGTCATTGTTCAATCATTAAACAAAAACAGAAGATAGAGCGATAGTAGTTTCTGATGATAAACAACTGTCCATGCAACTTGATCCCCTAAGCTACTCATTTAAAACGGATGAAGGTACAAGGTGGTTTTGAGGTGCCATGGTTTTAACTTTCCAAAAAACAAAAATGCATCTTATATAAACTTTATAACACTGTTCGATCATTTCAAACAATTTTAAAGTAGTTGATTCTGGTGATATCTCAAATGTCAATGTGAGTTGATTTTCTAAATTGAACGGTTAATGATAAAGAATTAGTGCAAAGTGGTCATACTTTCTCAGAGAATCACTTTTTTCTTTGAAACGAAACTCGGGCAGAAAATAAAGTAACGATTCTTTAAAGGTGCAATTCATGATTTTGATGTGACAAAAACCTCACCTATTTTCTAGCTAAATAAAAATAAGAGTACAACATAAATATATTCTGAAAATTTCACTTGATTCCGACCATTCAATTTCAAGTTACAAGCTTTTCAGTATTTTAAAAATCTCCATAGGTCTACTTATTACTGTCAGGGTCCCGGCAATAATTATAGATTAATAACTGCGTATTACTTGACGCGAGTGAAATTGTACAACAATAATGCACCGCGTGCTGAAGTTGAAGTTGTCCACACTCACAAGGCGCAGCCGAGTGAGTTTGACAACTTCGACTTCAGCACAAGGTGCATTATTTTTGTACAATTTCACGAGCGCCAAGTAAAGAGCAGTTATTAATCTAATTCATACACGAAAATGGTTAGAATATAAGCGGCATTATTATTGAAAAATGTGTTTCCTATTTCAATAAAACATAGAACTTGAAATACAACCATCCATCGTCCCATGTTATTCATTGTAATTTAGATTTACCTTTCTTTTAAAATGAAACTTGCCGTACAAGCGCGAGTATGTTACGCGTACGCGTACATGGAATTGTACAACGCACCACGCGATACGCAGCGTGCAACTAGACGAGATTAATGAATGCGTATAAGTTATAAACTGTCCAATTAAATTTACAATTTCAACGCGTACTTAACGCAGAGTGTATGAATTAGAAAATAACACATTTTCTCACTTTTCTCAAAGAAGCACGGACATTTGAAAATAATGGTTTATGGAGTAAGATATTTATTTATTTATTTATTTATTTAAGCTTTCTTTATTCAGGGTAGCTCCTTCAGTGACAAAATACTAGTTATTAGCTAAAAAACTCAATTTTCATAGAGGTGACCTTGAGCCTGAAAAGTGGATCATGAATTGCTCCTTTAAGGCAGCAGTTTCTGATGATAACTAAATCCCCATGTGACTTGATCCCCTAAGCTGCTCAATTAAAGATGAAAAAGGTACAACATGGTCACTACAAAACCGTGTATCGATTTCAATCACCTGGTATCCAATATTGCAACTGACCGTCTAAAGCATACACACCACAATCCCCAGAGAGTAAGCCGACACACAGAGATTTCTTCCACTCATCTCTAAGTAGCTCAAGTTTCTCTGAGTGGCATCAAGTAAGTGAAGCACGTTTGAAACCCACACTTATTTCTGTCTGTTATTCATTCTAAACTGGTTCAAGGCGATAACAACACAATTTACAGAGCTTGTAGCCAGAGTTAATTCGTCGGACGTCCATCTAGGCATTAATTCCGATGCCATATTCTGGACCTGTGTGCCTGGTCATTACATTACTAGTTTTATGCATTGATTTTTTGGAGAAGCTATTACTCTCTGCATTTTGATTAGCAGACTTGTTATTTCATTTAATGTTCAATTTAGAGATATTTTCAGATTCCTGACACTGTTTTGATGAAAATATCCCCCATGAATAAAAACCACCTTAATAAAAAATAAACCAGATGGGAGAAGCAGCAGAATATTAATGGTTGGAGTAAAAAGGAAAAATAATAAAATACAAAAAAATATGTACTTGCCTTACACCACAAAATATCTTGAAAATCTAGAACTTTAAAAAGTCTTCATGCACTGAGAGGGGTACTTATTTGTTTACAAAAGTGACTATTGGGACAAACAGCAAACTTGGTGGAGAAAAAATTCTTAAATTTGAGCAAATTTTTAACCCAGTGTTCAGCTATGGCAAGCCATCGAGTTTGGCCTGCCTCAGCAGCACTTTCGTGCCCATATATATATATCCCTGTCTATGACTCTGCAGGTCCATGCATGAACACCACTGTTTGAAGATTTAAACATATTTTTACCAATAAGTAATATAATGCTAATGCTGATACCAGATGTAGTATTTTTCTTGAGAATTTTCGAATACAGGCCAAGGATGCAGGTCGAATAGATCAACTACATTTACCTAAACGGCAACCAGAATTGTTACCGATGCCTGGCACGAACTCTACTGCCTGAAAGTACAAAAGGGGTTAAAGGGAAGTGCCGCAAAATCAGGCTCTCTGGTATTTCAATCGGTCCTTTATTCTTCACAAAATGTGGTATTTTGATGGGTTCTCTTTTCAAAATTTTCTAATTTGACAATATAGTGTGAATTTGGGCAGGAAAAAATGTGGTTTTTGATTGAGTGTGACTAATAAATTTGGAAGATTTGGTATATGGATGGGTCCCCTTTTCTTGAAAATTGGTATTTGGATGGGTGGCTTTTCAAATTTCCCAGAGGCACATCCTTACCACAACCAAATTTATAAGTGGAATGAAACATTTTCAATAATTTTACTCACCTACAGCCACAGATAATGTATCAATCACAAAAACAGCAGCATGAAAGAAAAAGAGAGAGAGAAAACAAAATAAGTTATTTGAAGAGAAATTACAAATATTACACAAACAGTTATCTAAGAATACAAACAATCTATACTCTATAAACCTAGAAGTATGCAACAAGAAATCAGACTCTGTTACAAGATACATATCACATCCCTTGTACTCTTCAACATTGTGAACTGGTGGTTTTGTATTGTGTAAGAGGCTAGAAATTATTGATTAGGATTGATTAAGGGCGAATCACTGCGTATTAATATATTTTTACATGAATTCTTCATAATTTTGCTATTATTTTGGGCTAATATTTTTGATAACACATGGACAAACATTGTAGTATATAAATTCATTTGAATATTCAGGAAGATTTGGTACCTTGTTATGATTCGAGAAATATGGACTAATTTACTTCCACGTATGGTCATATTGGTTTATAGGTGTAAATCGGCTGCTTGTTGCATACTTCAAGATTTACAGAGTATATTTCTGTTTCTGTGATGGGGTTTATATATATACATTCATGAGTATGTTACCTTCTAAGCATGGAAGAGTGCCATACTCAATTGACGGATGCCATAGGGCCAAATCATAGTCGGCCTCCAAACAAAATTTTTCCAACCAAACATTTGGTCGTGACGTAACCAAATATTTGCCATCGAACTTAAAGTATGAGCGGGTAGCAAACATTTGGTCCAATGTATATGGCAATTCAATAACATGTGCAATCTAGCGCGAAATTTTGTTTGGTCTCAACTCTGTGTTGAAGTTATTTTATTTGGAGTCACTCGTCATTTTGACGTCATGACCAAATGTTTGGTAGGAAAAATTTTGTTTGGAGGTCGACTATGATTTGGCCCATACTCAACTCACATCTGGGTTTATAAGAGTCAGTGTCTTTCTCAAGGACACATACAACATTTTCTATTAGGCAGGTCTCAAATTCTAACCAACTCTCAACGTCCCATAAATTCTCTCTTGATCAGAATATAAAGATACCATATTCACTCGTCCAGTTCAACTCTTTGCCGTCTCAAACTCTTTAAATTAATATGTATCCTTACTCCAAAAGTTTGATAAACTATCATATTCTAAAACTGAACCATTGTCAAAGAAGTTTTAACCATATCAGATTCTCTGGTATGAGGTAACCTAGCAGTTAAGGCGACGTACATTCAGAAAATCAGCAGTTGAATTCTACGTTCGGATTCGGTATCTCTCTTGATAAGAACTGGTTAAAAAAATGTAAGAGAACACTTCAGCTATTAATATTTCTTTTCTTTTTTAATCTTTCTGCAGGTAAACCTCACAAGAAACACACAACATGAAGCTACTGATATGCGTGACACTCCTCCTCTTTGTTATCTCAACACATTGTTACCAAGACATGGATACAGATGATTTACGACAAATCACCACAAACCTCTGGAGGGCGCTAGGACGACACCAACAAATCAAACGAGGCTGCCAAAGATGCCCGAATGGATGTATGCAATGCGTCGGTACAAGAAGCGACCCATCTTGCTGTTGGGCATAATTACGGAGTACAAGATGATTTTGGACAATACAAACTTTTGGTACAAAATATGGGAGGAGAAAATCTAAAAACTGGAAAATGATCAAATTGTCCTGATCAATACTCCAATAAGCTTCTGGACAATTTGTGGTCAAAGTGCATGTTAGAATCCACCTATATGTTACCTAGTTCATGTTAATAGGACTGAACCACTGATCGCATTGACCACAACAAAAATCCTACGAGGTATCATAATTCGGCACCCTTGTACCAAACCACAGCACGGTTACTGACGTGCACTTTGACAACAAATATTTTTGGATCAAGTGTATACAATGCAATTCAACAAGAAAAATATGATTTCTTATCCTGTGAATATCACTTTTTCAGCATGTTCAAAAACTAAAATGCTATTTTGAATCAAGAAATGATTTTATCAACTATATTTTTTTTTGAAATGGTATAAGATTTTTGTTTTCATCGTTTGTGTATTATTTTTTTCGGCTGTTAGTGTCTGTAATTTTGCTGACATCTGCTTTGGTCTAGACCGAGTGTATTGGCACAAGATGGTTGAATCACTTACGTCGAACTTGATCAGCCAATTTTATGGTTAGAAGAAACATGATATCTTATAAAAGCTGCTGTATCCATTAACAACATACGTGAAAAACATGTGGGAATGATAATTCCATATAACACTTGAACATATAAGTGTCTGTCAAACCCATTTGTAGCAATGCTTTGAAGAAGGAATTCCCGCCCTTTATAGAAGAGTCCGTCGTATCCATTTTAAACAATGTTTTGTGGCTACATAACACTAAATACAAATCCCAATGAGAATTTGAACAAAATGAGCCAAAACATTTGAGAATTTGAACAAAATGAGCCAAAACATTTGAGAATTTGAACAAAATGAGTCAAAACATTTGAAAATTTGAACAAAATGAGCCAAAACATTTGAGAATTTGAACAAAATGAGCCAAAACATTTGAGAATTTGAACAAAATCATTTGAGGTTTTGTAAAAATGACAATGGTCACACTATCTATCACAAGAAGTCATTAATTAAAGATAAAATTCCATTTAAATGATTTATTTACATTATTTTGTTCTGTCCATAAAAATAATACCCAAGACGCTTGCATTTTATGGACAAATTATACTATCGGCCTATATAATTCTTGTCTACTTTTACATAGTTTTTTTTTTAGGGGGGGGGGGTGTTAAACTAAAATTTAAGACAATAATTATTAATTCTGTAAACAGGGTTATTTTTGAGAAGATTTAATTTGTGACAATTTTGTGAATCATCATTTAACTGTGAATATAACACCATACAGTTTACGTAATGAAGCGCAAATGTGCTAATGACGATGGTCGCTTTTGGTGAAAATGTCTGCTTGTGGAAAAAATAACCCTGTGTAACATATATAGTGTTGTGTGGCTTTTTGCAAAAATTCTAGATTTACCAGTACTTACTTCTATGTTTGGGATTCACCCCATATCAATATGGAGCCATGGTTTGTAGGCAGACTTCCTGCAATTTGCAAAAAGTCTTAATCAAATAAATTTGTTCTAAATGCTTGAGGAAGAAATCAAATCAACTTGTAGCAATCTTTTGTTGATTGAATTTCTTTTATTTAAACAAAATATTGCTACGAAAGTCACATCAATTATAGTCCATGCA
This sequence comes from Ophiothrix spiculata, assembly GCA_000969725.1. Taxonomy (NCBI): domain Eukaryota; kingdom Metazoa; phylum Echinodermata; class Ophiuroidea; order Amphilepidida; family Ophiotrichidae; genus Ophiothrix; species Ophiothrix spiculata. The sequence continues at coordinate 40,322 of JXSR01S074809.1, read as the reverse complement.
TTTTCATTCACTATAAATTAATAAACATGATTTCTGTAACTATTTTTTTTTTCCTTTTTCAATCTGAAGTGGAAAATTAGTGCTGTATTTCTTCTAAGAAACTGTGTGTATAATTGTGTTGGTTTGTGTATGATCAACTTCAATCACAAATTGCTGTGTGAGTGCAAGAAAGTTGTATTTGCAATGGCTGCCTTAAGTTATATTTATTTAACGCCTAATCACTAGAATGTGAAAAATCCGTCAAAATGTCCATGCCATATGTCAGTGTCTCTTGAAATGGTTCTTTAGGTGACAGCGCGTCACCTGAAGAACCATGTCAAGAACCACTGACCAAAGACTGGAGAATATACAGTGTGCAATCAAAATTAATGACAAATGGCAGCTATTGCAGATACATCTTTCTTGCACTCACATCACAAATATTGTATGTTCTTTTAAAGACGATCCATGGACTGTAATTTATGAAATTACTCATTCAAAGTAACATCAATTGATGTTTTGTGGACTAAAAAGAACAATAAGTCGAACAAATCCTGGTTTTGAATCTTGTAATTATTGTAACGTTGCATTTATTTTGTAGATAATTTTAGTTCCTTCAGATCACCAAAGATGACATTGTTGATATGTATAAATAGCAGCAAATGTTTTTGTTTTTCAGTGAAATTGGGGTCACTCATTGCTGTCGTGACTGATTTTTGTGTGCTTTGGTATGTATTGTACAGATGGATGAAGAATGGAGTGTATTTAAGGTGCTAATTTGGGATTCAGTTTGTATGATGATTTAGTAATCAGGAAAATTAATTAAAACTATTGGCTCTAATTTGAACACATTTTGAAATCTTGTTAACTATCCATGTCATGTCATGTGACAGGAATTTGACGGGCAATATGTGACCCGTCATATCGAAAGGTACCTTAATGTCGGCAGAGTAAATTATGAGATACAGGCCATTGGAAGCTTAGCATAGTCAAAAATCACGTCCAAGGTCGAATTTTTAATTTCATTTGAAACTTTACCTTTCAAGTGTATTCTATCATATTAATCAGGTTACAACAACAAAATCATTAGCAAAATGTGTTAAAAACCAAGATAAAAATCTTCTTTCCATTCAAATTTTACTCAGTACAAAAACTTTCAACTCGATTTTCTCAGAACTATAGTTTTCCGAATCAGCCCGATGCCTTTTACCAATCTGGAAGTAACTTTGTAACAATCAACAGCTTAAAGCAAGGTGTCAATTTAAAGCTTAAAATCTCAGCTTTTAGATGAGACCAAAAAATCAATTTTGATTTTGGGACCCTTAAGGTACATTTTGATATGACGGGTCACATATAATATACACGGAGCGCACATCTAGATGCACATGCATCTCCAAGATCCAGATCTGAAATCCGCATCTCTGTAGACCGCTTACACGTACACATGTACGCAGAATGCTGTACAGTACAGCAGATTCAGATCTGATGCCTATGTAGCAACAGTCTACTGCAAAGCGGCTTACAGAGATGCGCATTCATCTGGATTTGCACCCGGACTTTGCGACAGAACACGTTTCGAGAAACTGATGAAAATAGGCAGCAACAAATAAAGAAAATAATAAGAATTTCCAGCAGATTTTCCGTTGTAAAATTTGATCACCTTGATCAATTTCAACAAGTAAGGTGTCATTTTAAAGCTTATAAAATACTGTAACAGATGAAATGATAAAATCAACATTGATATCATCTTCAAAGTCCCCCCTTTCGGGGTGAGCCATCACAAATGTGTGAGGCATGCAAATGTTTAGCTATGAATCATTTAATATTTACATGGCCCCCAACCCAAAAGCGAACCAGCTGAATTCAGTACAACATTGGGACTATCTGCATTGAGCATCAATCAAGATCAATGTGTATCTCAGAGATCCAGATCTCTGTGGACTACTTTAGTGGAAGCTGTATGGCCGTCAGGTCAGATCTAGATCTGATGCTTGTGCAACCACAGTTGAAATGCTAAGTGGCTTACGGAGATGCACAATGATCTGGATCTGAGCCCTTGGGTTGATAGCCCAATCTTTAATGCAAATACGTTTTTACTTAAATAACATTCCCATATTTTAACTGCACAGTACCATTAGAAAATCCCATGAAAGCCTTGACGGCACTAATGTATTCCTAAAAGAAAATACTTGTGCATTACACAATTTATGTTACTCACAACAATAATTGTTATAATATCACATGCCCTTGGGTTGATAGCCCAATCTTTAATGCAAATACTTTTTTACTTAAATAACAATCCCATATTTTAACTGCACAGTACCATCAGAAAATCCCATGAAAACCTTGAGGGCACTAATGTATCCTTAAAGAAAATACTTGTGCATTACACAATTTCCGTTACTCACAACAATAATTGTTATATCACATTTCAAGTTATAAGCTTATCCACCAATATTAAATCTGTATCTGCACAACTGGAACATTCAAAATAAAAAAAGTCCCAGATTCAGATCTTGAAGAAAAACAAAATTACATTCAAAGTTATAAGAGTTTTGAAAGATTCAGTAAATGGAAAAAAGAGGATTTACACATCAGATTTAGTAAATGTCAATATTTATGCAAATTAAGTTAAAAATATTCATTAAGATTAATAATCATGAAAAATAACTTTGTTCTAATTTTTTATGATGATCTTTGCTGTTTAATGATGTAAATTTGAAGAAAAAATATTGTATATGGATTGCAAATGCAATGTGAGCCTTGGGGAAAATATATGATGAAATATATTAGAAAACATGTAATGTCAATTTATTCTTCACGATAAATAATTTACATGTGTTTCTGTTGATTTGGGTGCACCGCGATTAGCATACGTTTATCATGTTTGAATTACGCATTCATTTACATATTTGTGTTATGTAACTGTGATAGTTCTCATTCTCTCATGGGTGAAAAAAACAATATCAAGTTCTCTATAAAAGAGTCGAACCTGACACCTCAATATTTTGTTTGTACCAGTAGAAGTGGTTCATAATTGTGACCCATCATATCGAAAGGTACCTTAAGGTTGGCATAGTAAATTACGAGATACGGGCCATTAAAGCTGAGCATAGTCAAAAATCACGTCCAAGGTCGAATTTCTAATTTCATCAGCAACATTACCTTTGAATAGTGTATTATCTATCATATTTATCAGGTTCCAACATCCAAAACATAAGACAAATGTTTTAAAAACCGAGATAAAAATCCTTTCTCCATGCAAGTTTTTCCAGTACAGAAACTTTAAACTCAATTTTCTCAGAACTATAGTTTTCTGAATCAGCCCGATGCCTTTAACCAATGTGGATGTAACGTTGCAATCGAACATCCAATAACCAAAAGCACGGTGTCAATTTAAAGCTTAAAATATAATCTTTCAGATGAGACCAAAAAAATCAATTTTCATTTGGGGAGCCTTAAGGTAACTTTCGATATGACGGGTCACGATTGTAATCAAATGTAAGATATGTTGTTGTTTGCCTCAGTTGGTTATCACCTCATCCACATTTGTGTTCAGTCTATCCAGTCATAAGGCCAAAAAAAAAAAGTTGTTTGGTTGTCCTCGACCACCCGCCCCTATTTTTCGAAACTGGAAAAAAGTTTTTACTGTACAAAAGTATACCG
>JXSR01S074809.1:8027-27885 GCA_000969725.1 Ophiothrix spiculata | reverse complement strand
GCTAATATGAATTGCAACTTTCCTCTGCACTTTTACCTCTACCGATTGCATTTTTTGACAGTAAGTATAAACTACACATACTCCATAAGCATTCTTACTGAACGTTTAAGTATTTTGAAATAATTATTTCTGCTTTTGTTTGCTTCTTCACTGGGAAAGTAATAATTATATAGCATAGTTTCTAAAATAAATCATTGAATTCTCCAAATTCTTTACATTAGTACAAATTACTCTTTTTATCTTATTTATTTTTTGAAGAGCGCATGCTTTTGAATATGTAATCATCTTGGAAAATAAATAATCCATGTTTATATTTGGTAACTAAATTAAAATTAGAAACACAGCCATTTAGATCCTATAAAAGGAAATTTGATTGAAAATAATCTTTTCCGAGAAAAAAGTGAGATTTTGTGTCGTTTTGAATAGTATTGTATCCCTCTTAGATTAAAATTGATACGCAAAAGCAGGAAAATTAATTTTCATGTCACAAACTATTAGTGTAGTAACATCAATCCCCGACTTTTAGACAAACAACTCATATAACATTCTCACAGTACTGGCTTGCAAATAACTGCCATCAAAGTCATCAACATTTAAGTCAATAATTCAAGCCACTATACACATAGTATCGTAAGTAATCATTTTTTACAATTAAACTATTTTAAATATTACCTCATTTGTTACCAACTTAATTGATTTTAAAGACTACTATATTATCTTCAAAATGGTAGCAAACTTATGACATTTCATACAATTATTGAAAATTTGATGCACAATGTACATATCTCAACCATTCCAACTACATCCAAGTACCAGCTTCCAACTCTGGCTAAATTGACTAATTGACTTTAACTTGTTATTAGCAGTAATGATCCACCTATTTCAGATTAATTCAAACTGGGTTTTTTTTTAACAATAAATTTCAAGATTATTCCGAGGCCCAGGTCGCATAATACTACACCGGTTGGTAGCATCTCCCTTCCTTATATTCAGGGAGGTACTGAGGCCTTAAGTTCCATCATTCGCAAAGCGTGGGTCCAAGTTCATGAAACTATTAAAAGCATGCTGTTTCCCCCAAAGACAAACCTAAGAAATGTGACCGTTCCTGTGTTATCTATGGACTCAATTGTGCTGATTGTCCATCTCAGTACGTGGATGAGACTGAAAGGCCCCTTACACATCGGATCTTGGAACATAAGAAAGACTCTTCCCCCTTTGCAGCACACCTGGAGGATGTTAAGATTTTGGACACTGAATCCAGATATCTCCAATGAGGCATCAAGGAGGCATATTACATTGCAGCTCTGGAGCCAGACCTGAATCAAGACAAGGGTGGATATAGCTTATCTCTAATTCATTCATCGGTCATCAAGTCAGGTGACCGCGGGTCATCCTGTAGGCTACATGACCAACTTCCTGCTTCACACCAGTTTTGAGGAAGTCCTTGCGGATGCAGGACGAAAATCCGGTAAGTCCTAATTTTTGTTGAGAGAAATGTTTAAATTCATTCAGCAATAAATTTCCTTTTAAAATTCTTACCAGGTTTATGACATTTCATTGGATTTTAAAAAAAGATGCGACAGAAAAATTGATGCACAATTTTCATGATGCCTCAACCATACCCACTTTAACCATACCTGCCTCCACCCCTGGCTAATTAGCTTTAACGACTTACTAATCTTAAATTAGCCTTTCCAGAGCACAACTCATATAGAGTCACATTTGGTACTTAGTGAATCACATGGACAGAACATGAATGAAGAGTTTCTTAACTTTTTGAATGTCCTTTAGAAAATTAACAACAGCATGCTATGTGTGGGTGGTTTTGTTGGTTGGAAATGGATACGTTTTCAGACTTTTGGAAATTCAAAATTATAACTAAAAAATGGTTGAAATTGAAATAGGGCTAGTTTAAAATACAATCAATGAATAGATTAAAATATGTCATCAAACAGGATGGGTTTGAATTGGTTTGTTCCAAAAAAAAGGACATGTAATGTATTTTCATAAATGTGACATGTTACAGCCAAAGGTACCTTAGGGGTCAAAAAGAAAATGGAGCTTTTGGTATGAGTGGTCGATATCAGCTTTAAAATGACATCAAAATCATGAGTATAGGCTGGCTGCTCTGTTCTGGACTTATATGCAAAATTGTTTTGGATGATAAGCCTGGTAGAAAAAGGTTATTCTGAGAATAACAAGTTACGAATCACTGGCGGTGATTGCAGTTAGCTGACGATGGTCATAGTTAATAGATGGACAGTAAATAATGCTTATAAGGAAAAAGCTTTGAATATTCAGTGATAAATAAGCCCATATTTGACAAGCTAAGGTCAAGCCCGTAGCCAGGGGGGGTGGGGGGTGCGGAGGGGACGTCGCCCCCCCCCCCCAATTTGACAACCTACAAAAAAGGTCCACAAAAATTCCCTAAATGTCCACCAAAAGAACACCTAAAGCACCAAAACACGGAAATGTAGGTCGTTTCTTAATAAAATACTACACAAAATGCTTGGAAAAGTAACTGAAAACCTTTTTTTTTTGCTTGTCACTTTCTCAAAACCACTCAAATTAGTTTAAGGTCGACCAAAACGAAAAATTTTCCTCCAAAAGGTCCACTTTTTGAAAATCCGCACCCCCCTTGAAAAATTCCTGGCTACGGGCCTGGCTAATGTCACAACAAAAATGTAGATACCAAAACCACATGGAATCGTAATGGTATAAAACAAGGTATGGTCACACAAGCTGTAAAAAACTGTATACTCGAACTAACTCAGACAACAAATTTTATACACCAAACTCTATAACAAGTGGTCAGATTAGGTGGTCAGAATATGGAGTCAGAACACCTGGCCAGGTTACGGAAACACCGGGATTTACGTGAATAATATTCTGATGCTGTAATGAACCTAGTCAAAATAATCATCAAATTTGCATATTTAGAATGTGTTTTTGCAAATGAAAAGTAATTTTCCTGACAGAATATGCTTTAAAGATAGGTCTTCTGAGGAAATTGGAAAATCAACCAGGGGACCTAATCATCAGTATTTCCAACTTCAACAGCCTGTATCTTATTTGACCCCCTTAATGTCTTTGGATAATTTAACAAAATGAGTTGAAGATTCTGCATATAAACAGCCACTGAAGTAAACAGGGACCGGCTATGAAAAATCACTTTTTCATTTTTTTTGGCCTTAAAACTGCAAAGTTATAATGTTAATCAGAGTCCATAGGACAGATAACTCTATTTTTGAACTTTTGAAAGATGAAAAACATTTAGCAAAATGGAATAAAAAATAGTCACTGTAGTAAAAATGGAGTTGGAAAGTCCTTTTTTATTTTTATGAGTTTGACCTTAAGAATAGCAGAATTGTTATCATTTTAGTAGATCAATCAATGATAACTCTACTATTTTTTAACTTTTGAAAGCTGAAAACATTTAAGTAAACTGAAGCACAATGCTATTTATAACAAGGTCTTTAGGGGGCTATTTTGTATCAGCAAATAAAAATCGCCCTCTGACTTTCAGTCCAGGGGGCTCTTTTGAGCTACTTGGGGGCTACTTTTTTTTTCTTGGGATATTGTTGCTAAATATATTTATCGTGTTATGAGCAACATTTTGGACAGTTAAACTTCATCAACTCAAGTTTTATAAGTGAGGGCAATAGGTGTGCTTTAGAAATATTTGTTGTCCTCTTCCACCTTTGCAAGAGGTTTTTTTTTTAAATAGGGGGCGATTCGCCCTCCACCCTCTTGTATTCTGACGCCTAGCTGGCTTATATATGTAAAATTGGACATGAAGTTTGGTAGAAAAATAAACATTTCAGTTCAAATTTTATCGTTTCAAAAAGCCTGCCTGATTTCAATCGCTTGGAATCGTTTATTCTGTTTAGTCTTAATTTAAGTGTATATTTTGTTTATTTGTTTGTTTGTTTTTCCTTAAAGGGACTGGTCTAGATTCTTCCCACTTATTTTTTACCTACATATTTTTTTACTTGAATCGACAGAACATGTTTGTAGTAATATAACCTACAAGTAGTTTTCCATGATTTTGAGGAATATTTAAGAAAATTGCAATTCTTTACCTACTTTAATTTTTTACGCGGGCGCAAAAAAGTGTTGTGAAAACAGTGTTCTAGTTTGAAAACTTTAAAAAGATCTTGTTTCAACACCTGTGATGGACAAAAAATTATTTTTGATGAAATTGTTTCTCTTTTAATATGTGTTAAACTATCTCCAAGACCTTTGTTTGATCTTTTATCTGGTAAATCCATCTGTGGTACAAAATTAGGATTTAGAAAACACAGGATAGTCACACCACCACCACAGAATGATATTTTGTAAATTAATTCTCTCTTAATTTAGTCATTTCTGTGTATTTTTTTGTACTTTTTTTAGATTTACAACACTTTTAAGCTTTATTTAGAGCATTTTCATAAGTTTTTCATTTTAAGTGGAATCTAGGCTAGTCCCTTTAATACGCAGTGTGCATATAGGTTTGCTAATTAGTATTAATTTGAGCAATTACATCATTTCCAGATATTTTCATTGCTACACTGCCTCCCTGCATTTTAACATTATCATTGAGTAGCAACCACCTGATTCCTTATTAATCTCATTGTTGCTAATCAAGTTCAGTAAAATCAAAGCATTGAAAAAAGCATGGATGCATGAACCTTTGTTTTTGCTGTTCAATTATGGAGCATTCAAGTTAATCAATGGATAAAAGAACCATAGTTTAACAAAATGGAAACTAACATGTGGCCCGTCATAATGAAAGGTACCGTAAGGTCTGCATAGTAAATTACAAGATACAGACCATTGAAGCTGCGAATAGTCAAAAATCACGTTCAAGGTCGAATTTCTAATTTCATCAGAAACGTTACATTTGAAGTGTATTCTATCATTCTATTCTATTAATCAGGTTCCAATCCAAACCATAAGACAAATGTTTTTAAAACCGAGATAAACATCCTTTCTTCATTCAAGTTTTACCAGTACAGAAACTTTAAACTCGATTTTCTCAGAACTATAGTTTCTTAAATTATCAGCCCAATGCCTTTTACCAATTTGGATGTAACTTTGCAATCGAACATCTAATAACCAAAAGCAAGGTGTCATTTTAAAGCTTATAATATAATCTTTCAGATGAGACCAAAAATCAACTTTCATTTTGGGACCCTCAAGGTACCTTTCGATATAACGGATCACATATGATTAAGGGTTCATAATGAGATGCTTTCTGTCTTGAACAGACTGACATATTTTAAGGATTGTTAGAAAATGGCCTCACAAATGGTTGCAACAAGCCAAATTGGTGATCTGTCCATTTTGTTTTTGTTTGTTTTTAATGAATACCTACGCATTTTTAAAAAATGCGTCACATGAGCAGCATGGGTACCATAAGAAAATTGCATTAATATTGAAAAGAAAAAACTTTAATTAGTAGTTTACTAATACCAGAGACGCTAGCGTCTCTGCTAATACAGAGAAAGAGTAAAAGCTTTGTACAGACATCATCCACTTTAAGGTGGCTTAGCATAGAATGCAGGGCCGGACACATAAGGTTAAACACTACTAAATGCCTTTCCTATACTTTTATATGATAAAATGGTCATTTTTGAGGCTGTTTTTCTCATATTTAGAATTCTTAGAAGAATAAATGGGCATTATGGGATGAAAGTACAACATGTATTCTACAAATAGTCAAAATTTCAGCATAGAATTACCTGGAAAATTTTCACTTTTAGAAACGCTGAACGTAGTAATGTCATTACCGTCCTGCTTTCCCAAGTATGAATTGGCAAAAAACTGGGATCAGGCCAATATTCGGCGAATCACTCAGACGGAGTAATTTGTGACTATTTTCCTAATCAAATGTCAGAAAATGAGAGAAGACACTCAAATCTAACGATGCAATATGAAATCTTCATATTTTATTACACATCATAGCTCAATTTTAAGCTTTTTAGAGTAGGTTCTCTGGATGCCCCGTGATCAAATAGTTCCCATTTTGGCCATGGCCTGGTTCCCGGTAGTTATTTAGTAGTGTATAAGTTAACCATAAGAGCTGATATCAGGGGGACAAGACACAACTTCAGTGATTGTACTCCGGACTTTTTGCATACTTTCATGCATAAGAACATGACCATTTGTCCAGACAGCCTGAATTTGTGCGCAGGTTTCAAAGTACACAGTGCTTAAAGTAATACTATAAGATTTTGATGAAAAATTGTTTGGAGTAAAAACAGCCTAAAATGAAGGAATGAGACTATCAAAAAGTGTTTTTCAAGTGTATTTTGTCAAAAACTTGGTTTTGTCACAGGAAAATTGATAAAGAGCATGGGCGTACTTTCCTATACTAATACATGAAGAGTTAAATTTGGGATACCAAATTTAATTCAACAAAATGGCCATACCAGAAAAACTAAGCATAATTTGAGCCAAATCTTGTATTAATATCTTCCAAAAACGAACCAAATAAGCTAAAAAAAGTCATGGGTGACAGTGGCGCTTCATTTTAACACTTGAGAGTATTGCTAGAAAATGCCAGTTTTAGCTTATTTTTACTTAAAATCTAAAAAAGTAAGTTAGTTACCGCATCTTTTTATTAATTTTTTCAAAGATCTAAACAAGGACCAAAACATGTGAACTTAAATTGAGCAGAGCTGTATTTAATAACAAGTACTTCACTTCATTTCATGAGGCAAACAAAATAAATTGTTTGTTTGCCCTCCAGTGGAAAAATTAAAATTTTGGGTCGGTCGGTTGGTTGATCTTTTTTCCCTTTTTTTTCTACTCTTCACTTATATTTTAAAGAATAATGTCATTCCATGGATTTTATCGTGAATACCAAGCAATGCAGGGCTAAATCAAAGATTGTGGGTCATTATTTAGAGGAAATATGCATTTTATACTACTAAATGTGACTTTGTGCTGCTAAATTTTATGTTTTCCATTGAAAATATTAAGTTTTCATATTTTACATGTTTGAACAAAAAACAAATAAACTAAAATACCCGACCCAAGTGTTTGGCATTTTAGGGTCAGTCGCGGAGGGCAAACAAACAAGAAGTAAAACGTGTTTTTGAAATGTTTTTTCTTAAAAACTAAGTCGTTGCCCCTTTTTTTATTTCAGAAATATGATCGGCACATGTGAAAACACTATCTATCAAAAACAAATGAATATAGAAGGATTCTTTCTGTGCTAAGCCACCTTAAATAGATTTGAGGAATTTTTGTAAAAATGCATATAAAAATAATAAGATCCCTTGATTTTATTCACCAAAATTGTCAGTCAATCAGAGTTTGCCCAGTGTGAGCTTTTGAATTGTATAGACCACAGTATAGACGGCAACAAAAGATCATTTTGTGGACCACTGATTGCTGTTGTCATATTTGAGCATTCCCAGGTCTATGTGGGGATATCGAAAAGTTTTAAACTTTACCCAGAAGAAATAGAGACAGGAACGTAATTTTCTTACGAGATACTTAAGGCATCTTTGCATAGTCAAAGTGCAAATTAACACATTTCTCCAACTTTAAACTGACTGTCCACAGACCGTTATTGAAGGTATCCTCTCTATTGAAAAAATTAGGTTTTATATTTCAATGAAAATCAACATTTCCAGGTCGGTCGTGCTTTATTGCGTCATTGTGACGTCATACATAGACCGATTTTCAACATTTTGGTATCAATAGTAAAAGAAAAGCCTACCCTTTACTATATGGTATTAAACAACTAAACTTTTGTTGTGTCATTATGATTTACTGGGCCCTGTAACCTTTCAAATGCAGAGGCTTAATTACACAGCATGTCTCAATTTCCTCCATGCAGCTTATGTGATAAGCAGGTCTACAGGTAGATTACATCATGCAATCGCCACCTGCAAAAAAAGTAAAACAACTTATGAGGCCATTTTTGCACCATAATGTACATAAAGATGAGTGACTATCCGGACAAAATTTCATTGATATAGTTCAATCCATAATGTGTAAAGTTTTAAACTTTTTGATAGCCCCGCTTATCTTAGCAGACAAGATTTGAATTGCAGACAGACAGATTTCTTTATTCCTTTGTCAGGTGGCATTACTAAATTGCCAATTTTTTTTTAAACAGATTCACAATCCTTGTGCTTACTACAAAATACCAGCCAAGTTTCATTTCAAGAAAATGATAGGAAATGTGAAATAAATCTGCGTATTTTTAAGACAATCAACAGAAAATATAGGGCTTACTGATCTTTGAACGCGTTTATCTCAGTTATACGTTTTACTCCTTGACAACCTTTGACGGACCATAACTTGACTTCTGGAAATCGTGTGTAGTTCATTGAGGTGTCATTTTAATCCTTAAAGCATGGTCTTTGTAAATATTTAGACAAGTGAAAATGATAAGATGCGACATTTGCGGCTGGTTTGGGATGGACGGTCACAAATGAGAAATCAAGTCAAAATACCCAGGTCTATGAACAGCAATAAGGAATATGCATTAGCTAGTGATATCCATAATATAACTAATTTTAGAAATGATGCCAGATTTATGAGTTTTCTACACTCATTTTTTGAAATCAATGCAAGTTTTATAGGTTTTCTACATGGAGATATATAGCTTTTCCTTTTACTGATTTATACATCTTCATGTGCACGTTTTAGACAATAAGTGAAGTATTGGATTGGGGAGGGGAAACCGGGAGTTTTCTGGTTGGTTAAGCATCCACAGGCCTAAAAAATCTGAGGCTTGGACATGCAATTCTATTACTGTCTTCAACTTGTGTTCCAGGGCCACAACTTCAAAGAAACTTTAAAGTAAGTCATGAGATTGGATATGTGGTCGAGGAACACAAGCTGTGGACAGAAATAAAATTGTGCATCCAAGTCTCAGAAATTTTTGGTACATGAAGACCAGAAAATACAGTAACTGTATGCTGCCACACCACAAGGTATGGGCATCTGAGTTTGGTTTGGGATCGTTCCTAAACCATTTATACACTCGCTGTCAAAAAGAAAGATGATACACATGCTTTTTTTGAATGTTATCTACTGTAATGTGCATGTGTGGAAGAAATAAATTATGTTAGTTATGTATAATTCAGAATGAATACAATTTGAATGAAGTGGTCAAATGAATCTTACACAGATTTTAATTGTTTTTCAAATGCCAGTGTTCAACAAACAATTTATCAAAACACTTGGTGAATCTACACTTGTCTTCTGATTTTATTTCTTGTGAAGAGTATACTTTTTGAATTTTTTAACTTAAAAGTTTTATTCGTTTTCTACAGAGAATTGAAAACAAATATCATCAGGATATTTTGAACAGGATACTAATAAGCTTGGCTTGGACTTTGATACCAACGACAGAATTTGTACGTACTGAGTAAAGTCATCATCATAGTTATGAGCAGTATGGGTAATTTGACAAAATTATTCAAAGACTTGAACAAGTGGGTTTGCATGCATAGCGGTACTTCCCTCGCTTTGCACCAATAAGTTACAGGTGTCATAGGTTCGATTCCTGGCCCTGAAGCTGTATGTTCATTTGGTTTGCAATCCATACTCGCTTCCGTATAGTTTTTTTTTTTTTGGTCCTCCGGTATTCCTCCTGTATTTAAAACTGTCACTAGATTTGTCCATCTGAGTCTGCCCCATCCAGGTTATGGGAAGCTGCACAAATGGTGCATATTACAATCAACGTACTGAAAAAAATGTGCTCTACGAAAGTACTTCTAGGTGAAGTGAAATGGTTGTGACTATCTACCTGCAGTGAATCATAAGCGCTTTGTATCATATTCGATTAAAAGGTACTATAAAAAATGCCATTATTATTATTAACAACTTGAACATAATTTACATCATACATAATTCCACGTCTGATTTATGGGTTATTTGGAAGTAAAATGAAGAAATGCAATGCAATCACCAGTGTAACAATGTGGAGTCATTTAGACAATCGTCTGTGACATTTTACCTGTCTATGAAACATCAGTTTGCATTATATACATCAATCAATGACTTCTCTTGCGAAGAGAAAATTTGAAACACTATAAGGACCGGTTGCAAAGAGAACTGTAAACACAATGAGGTTGGTTAATGACACATATATTCTCTTGACTTTGATTAATTTCATTTTCAGAGAAAAATTGTGATCACAAAGAGAGAATTTTAATGACAATAAACGGAGGCAGAGTGTATCCATCCTGTACGTGATCTAATCACGGAATTGGTTGAGATGTTGATTGCTGATATTGAATTTGTGAAAGATGAGTAGAAAATGAGCATCCTTTTGTCGTAGAAAGTAGGAAATAAATGAACTTGTATAATAGGGTTCAAGTTCAAATGTAATAGAAGCTAGGAATCAAGTTGGATTGTATCAGTTACTTTGATAATAGAAACATTATTTTGTTCTGAGCAAAAATCTTTTTTCTTTCAATATTGGTTCATTAACTGATTTTTACTGTACATCTCAAGCGAAAACAAAGATAACCGTTTTCATGCTAGCCATTTGTGACACAACATCCCCAAGTGGCCTTGCGTCACAAACAGGTTCCTCAAATATCATGGATCTGTTACATATTACCCTTAAAAAAGGATAGAAAACATGCATTTTTGGTGAAAACTTCTTTACGTATTTGGGAAAGTTTGGTATCATATGAAGGGTCTATTTATATTCTATTTATGTATAACAAGTGAAGTTCTCATGATTTTAATTAATGAAGTTATACACTCTGAGAAAAATGGTGCTAAAGGGATTCTAAACTTGTCCTCTATATGGAACCCTATATGGGTCTTTAAGAAACCTAAATGAGTTCTAAAATAGCCGCTTAGCACCTTTTTAGGTTCTGTAATGAACCTTTTTAGGATCTTCAATTTTTAAGAACCCCTAAATTCTTCATGGTTCCATATAGAGGACAAAAAGGTTCCAAGTTGAACCTTTTGTTCTGAGAGTGTACATGAAAAGGCAATTAGGGAACACGATAGATCGAAGTTATTTGTTAATATTGATTTTTCATTAAAAAATCAATAACTTATATTTCTATTCATGCCTGACACCAACTGGGCTGAAAGTACTGGCCTATATAATTGTAGGTGCATGGATGCGACCACCGCATGCAAAAAGTTAAATTAAATTGAAATTAGGTTGACTATTTTCTCTTACAGTCACATTCTTCTTAAAAATCACAGGCAAACAAAATGACATTCAACAACTCATCATATCTTCGTATACAGGAGAGCGCCGTTGTTGATTTGTGATGAATCCACAGTTGATATTCAAATAAGCACATCACGCAGGGTACAGCGTGCACGGAGGTGCGTTTACGCAGTACACGTAAATCGGCGCACTGTTCATCGGGAACTTGAGTAATTGCAAGGGCTGGCATTTTGAAACAGTACAAAATTACAAAGCAACACACATTTAATAACTAGCATTTTGCTTCAGATTCTGCTAAATATTTTTATGAAGATGAGCATTTGTTAAATTGAAAACATTAAGAATTTAATTCATACATTTTCAGGAAGTTTTCCATTGTTGAAAGGTATTCAAACACACTACAGAGTTGTTTATCGCCAATCAACAACTCTGCATCTGATGCATCGGCGTGTTTTTATCATGCTCCGGCGGCTTAAGATTCTGCTAAATATTTGCTAAATATTGGTATGAACATGAGTGCCTGTTAAATTAAAAACATGTAGAAATTTTTTCAGACGTTTTCAGGAAGATTTCCGTTGTTCAAATACAGTACAGAATTGTTCATCATAAGTCAACAATGATGCATCGGCATATTTTTATAATGCTCCGGTGGCTAAAGCCACCCTCGCGCGATAAGGATATGCGGACACATGGATGCATCGTTGTTGATTGGCGATGAACAACTCTGTAGCGTGTTTGAATACCGAAGTGAATAGACACCTTAAGTTTTTCTCAACCGTTCATGTAAATGTTTATGTTGAGCTGGGCTGTGTTCACACACATTATTTAGGTTTACTTTCATCTAGTTTGCACATGAGTCGTAAGCGACACCACTTAGCAATTGCATTCAACACTTATGATTAAGAATCGCAGATGATTAGAAGAGATCATCTGCGATTTTCTCAGACAAAAAACATGTATACCACGAAACTGTGTAGAATATAGGCTTGCAGCAGTATGGCCGCAACTTTATTAATTTCAAGAATATGTCCTGTAAAATGTCCCTGTACGTGTACTTGGGCCTATCAGGTGTCAACAGAAGATTGTCAGTTAATTGGATACAGGTGTCCAGACAACCAAAAATTAGTTGAGGAAGCATCTGTAGTACAGAAGTCATGACAAAACAAGAAGTTCAAAAAATCAATATAAAATATGTCCTTAAATTCTAATAATAAACGGCCTTCCAGTAATAGACATAAGATGAGAAAGAAATCTAGTAAATCCAGCATTAGCTAGTAATATTCTATCCAATAACTCATTTTGGAATTCATTTCAAAACTGATGTCAGATTTATGAGTTTTCTCTGCTCACTTTTTGGAATTGATACAAGTTTTATAGGTTTTCTACATGGAGATTTATAGCTTGGCCTGTTGCCGATAATGTATCTTGATGTTTACATTTTATGTAGTAGAATTAAGTATGGACATCTAAATATAAGATATAAATAACTCTAGAACTGGAAATTAGGACTTAGTCACACATCACCATATAGAGCCCAAACATGCAAATAACATACACTGTCAGTGACTCAGTGACTGAGCTATTACTTTTGCAACTTTGCAATGTTATGACTGGTCCTCAACAAGAGTGTGATTCTTGTTATTGGTTAGATGGCAGACAGCATGTGAATCAGATGAGTGGTGCTCTGGCAAAATGAGCGGAAAGTCGTGATTTTCAAAATTGAGTTTATGACATATTTTAATTCTCAATTTTCCAGCTTCAAGAGTTTAGTGTATGCAATTTTGTAAAAAAAAATGACATCCAGTTTTTAATTTTTATGTGAAACCCTTCTTTTCTAATTTGACAATGGTAAAAGCACGCACATGTCAGATTAAGTTTCTGCTTAAATGTTCTAATGTAGGAGTAAAATTTATTTTCATCCACCTTTAAAAACTTATTATTTTCTTTTAACAACAAAAACGTGCACAAAACACCTATGAACAGATAATGGTCAAGAAATAAATCTCTGTGAAAGGTTTGGAATAGAAGTGCCACAAATATTATACTGTGAGTAAAATGGGGCTACATATATTTGTAAAAGAATCATAGTAATATCTGACTTACAAATGTATTATCACTATTCAGTAAGCATTTTCTTAGCAAATTGATGATTTTCTTGTCATTTGAAAAAATAATTGAAAGTATTTGGCTCTATGAAATTTGATCTAGTTTATTTCTAACAAGCAAAATAGCAATTTGGAATGTTTGGAAATACTGGTATCTTACAAATTTGTGACTTATCATATTGAAAGGTACCTTCACGTTATATACTATGCCAACCTTCAGGTACCTATTGATATAGCGGGTCACATAAAGGTTTATTGAAAATTGGAGGGAGTCATAAAAAGCAACACACAACAAGCATGCACTTAAAGGGCATTGGACAAGTTCAGCATCATCCCCCCACTTTCCCCAAATATTTTGAGATTTTTGCATCATTTGAAGTATTAGCGGTAATAATGACAGCATGCAAAGTTTCATTGTCAAATTCAAACCCTATATATCAAAATATTTAGATATTCTATTATCTTTAATTATCGTTGTCGACAACGATAAATACTGCCCTCTAGAGTTGAATTTTTAGAATTAGCCTTTTCAGGAATTAAATGAAAATTCAAAACTTCTTTTGATTTATCTGCAATTTATGATGTGAAAGGAATGTTTTACAAACAAATATTTGGCTCTTTGTCATTGTATAGCATCAATAAATACGTTTCGAGAATAGCCTCATACCCAAAATCAAAAAAAAAAAAAAAACAATCAAATTTTTGACTTTTTGATCAAAATGTTCCTGATATCTGGTAATTGACTGTTATTTTCTAACATAGGAAGTGAAAATCATTGACAAACAAGATTTAAAATTTTTGTCCAATTCCCCTTTAAGCTAGTAATATCAGAAGCAATAACTCATTTGGGAACTCACTTTGAAATCAATGGCAGATTTATTAGTTTCTTGTGAGAATATGACGCTCATTTGGAAACTAATGCCAAGTTTATAGCTTTTATACGTGGAGATAAAGCTTGGCCTGTTCCAGATCATGCTTCTTGGTGTACATATAAAGACTCCCAAAAAAGTATCGCCTCACCTCGAGCAAATGGCTCCTACGCCAATACGGATGACGCAAACATAATTTAAAGATCGTGTGCACAAGCGCTAGAGTTTCAGCTTTCATTTGACACCCTATTTTGGACAATTGACTGAGAAACACCGAAGTTTTGAATATTTGAAACCCTCGAGGTCGTTTTGTAAAAGTTGCAAATTTCATTTTTTGCACCGTACAAACCAGTAACACAAGGATTGTTATGAGGAGAGTGAGTTTGGTCACAGAAGCGCGCAGTTTTTCGAAAGCATGCGTCATGGGGTTCCAAGTATCATCCATCAGTTTTCGACCCATTTGAGCTGTTGCCCCCTACCCGTACGTGAGGGGGTTGATCCCATTCGGTGCTCAATTTTACACTTAACTAGATTACCTATCAGATCTGACCAAAAGCAAGGTAAGTTTCCAGATAGTTTCCTTACAAACGCCTTGTGAGATATGGCTGAATAAAGTGTTTGTGCGGAAATACTTTAAACCGCTAGTGTAGATAATATATTGATGTACTTCTAACAAACACATGAAAAACAACAATGTATAAACTAAAACAATAGAGGGGTTAAGTATCTTAGGCATACATTTGGCTGAATACAGTGATGTCTGACAGAGTCTTAACACTGGGATTGCAGTGATACATCCTATAACCTTTTAATTTCTTATTTCAGTCCATTGCAGAAACGTAAGTCATTTCAATTATGTCGAAAAACTGTATTAATGATTCCCTATGTAACCAGCTTTCTGAGTTTAGTTCGTGTCATTTTGTGAAACTAGTTAGTCGTTTTCATTTTTTGGGTGTGACAACCTATACTCTTTATTTGATAGTGGCAAAAGCACCCACGTGTCAATTATATTTTCCACTTCTATACTCCACTGTAGGAGTAAAACTCATTTCCATTTCTCGTTCATCTGTGACCTGGTTTATTAATTTTTCTTTTTATAATATGCAATTTATCAGTTGAGAATGTGTATAAAACACAGAAAAAACACACAATGGTCACGCAAATTAATAATACATCTTGTCCTACGCACTTTTAAAAGGTTAAAATATAGTTCTTTTTGAGCTACCAAATATTTTGTGTAACAAGTCTTTGTTATCTTATAATCTAATAATTGGTGTTTAAAATCACCAAACATTTTCATCAAATACTCCTCAATGTGGTAGTATTGACTTTTCATCACCAAGCCTCCGTTATTAATAGAAAATACATTGGAACTATATATCAGATTATAAGATAACAAAGACTTGTTGCACCAAATATTTTGTAGCTCATAAAAACTATAGTTTGACCTTAAATGACAAGCAACATATTTGGCAAGCTCAGCTAATTATCTATTATTATTAATTACTTATTAACCCTGAACTGATCATTTGACTTTTCCTCGATCAGGAAAGGGTGATGAAAAACATGAGTTTCAACTACCCTAAGGCCAAACAAATTGTTATATTGGCATAACCCTATAACCCGACCCTAAAATTAGACCCAACCATACATTTTGTTATTAAAAAATATAGATTTAAAAAAAAACGACCAACTGATCCTAAATAAAAATCCTTAAAAAACGATAAGGCAGCTCATTGTATGGTATCATGAGAAGGGAAAGCATTTATGATGAAAATGTGTCTTAGAATATGCTTAATATTATATGTGGTTTGACTTATCATATGCGACCTGTTATAAAGGTACCTTAACCCTAACAGCACCAAATCTCACTAAATCTCACTTGACAGGGGTTATATGCGGGGGACGAAATCGCTGCCCGGGCGGCGTCTCAGTGGTGGCTTGCTACAGGTATCACTTGCTTGGGAAACGGGAGGTCCCTGGTTCGAATCCTGGTGAAAACCCATGTTTTTCATCACCCTTCCTTTTCGAGGCTAGATACGAGAAAATTTAAATGATCAGTTAGGGACAAGGTATGCACATTATATTACGAGATACTGGCTATTGAAGCTGAGCTTATAATCAAAAATTGCATCCAATATCTAATTTCATCAGAAACATTACCTTTGAAGTGTCTTCCATCGTATTTATCAGGCTCAAACATCCAAAACATATGGAAAGTGTGTTAAATCCCCAAGTTTAAAATTATCTCTCCATCCAAGTTATACTCAGTATAAAAACTTCAAACTCAATTTTCTCAGAACTATTATAGTTTTTTCAGTCCGATTCCTTTTACCAATTTGGATGTATCTTTGGAACAAAATATCAATTATCAAAAGCAAGGTGTTGATTTAAAATGTCACCTTTCAGATAAGGCAAAAACAAAAAACAAGTTTGTTTCCTGTGCGCCGCACGCATTTCGTCTTGGCGTCATTATTTGCGCATTTCATTTTTGTATTTGATATTTTAGAAAACGAAAATCAAAATAGCCAATTTGATAAAAAGAACGGGGAAAATTGCAAAATTTTTACTAAAGAAGTGTTTTCTTTTCAACAAAAAATTGAAACTGGACAGGTTTCTTACTGAAAAAATTATCACCCATGCAGATTTTCGATCAAAATTTGCCTTAGCACCTCTTGAACAATAGAAAAACAAGAAAACAAAATAAAATAAAAAAACGCATTTTGCATTTAGGTTTTCGACCACCGACAGGAAACAAACTTTTTTTTTTTTTGCCTAAGACCAAAATATCAGTTTTGATTTTGGGACCCATAAGGTACCTTTGAATATGACAGGTCACATAATTCCAGAAGGAGGTAAAGAGCATGGTCCTTTTGTTTTAACTTGGATTTCAAGTAAACAAATAGAAATGTTGGCTATAGTAATATAGTGAAATGTATAACACATGCACAACATGACTTTACATCAATTTACGGTTTATTCCAAAAAGGAATTGCCTACAGTATGTGATTTTCAACTCTTAAAATTGCAAAAAAGCATCAGAATCATTTCTGGTCATTTGAACTAAAATTGATACAATGGAAATGTGATTGTTTTTCTGAACAATTAATTTTTCATATCACAGGTGGTCTAAATGAACATGACTAGCATTTTACTTGTTTTGATGAAGTATAACTTTTTTGAATTGTGAACATAATAAGGCTTCTAATTTCCTTTTCTTTTGTTTAAAGACTGCATTTGGTGTGAATACTGACTTGCTTCTGCATCCGCTATTTGCCATGTGCTCTTGGGGGAGGGGAGGGATGGGAGGTAGTCACTCAACTTTTAAAGTGGTACGTGCCTCCAGCACAAAAAGTCAGATTGGGTTTAAGTGAACTGATTTTGTGCAAAAAATTGATATTTCACTTGAAACTGATTTTAGGGGTCTAGTGAACTGTAATTTTGACATTAAACAATCTTCTGAACAGAAAAATTCAGTTTTCTTGACTAATATTTGTATTTGGACTTATATATTATGTGTTTCCTAAACAGAGGGTCTACAGATCTTAATCATGCTGTAAATGGGGTATATGAAGATGGCTTGGAGGCCTGAAAAAAGAAGGTCACATAGGCCTATGTGTCTCCCAAGGAATTTTTATAGGGGAACCAGTTTTCTCCGCCATCTTGTGTCGCTCATGGAGCAGAGTTATTGTACCTTTGGATGTATTTGGAGTTTGGCCCGATATCCAAGCAGATCGCGTAAATCTTCACTTGACGCATATACAGCGTGTGCATTTTGTTTCACGCGCAAACCGTGTCTGCGTTTCAAGTAGCGTGTATTGCGACTTGCTCTGATCAAAGTACGCCAATTTTCCCGCTAATCCGTTGTGAAAACTCTCGAAGTGAGGCACGCGGAGTTGTAAAATGCCGGAGATACAATAACTCAACCTCCATGAGCGACAATCCCGCGACAATCCAAGATGGCTGCCGTCCCAAAGGATATACATGGTGGTGAAATCAAAATGGCGGAGAGTATCGGATCCCCTTTATAAATTCCTTAGTGCCTCCCCATCCCCTGGGCATGTGCTATTACATAAAAGAGAAAGAAAAAATGTATGAAAATTGTGAAGTTTGGCTAACAAAATACATGTTAAATGATTTCAAAAATAGCAAGATTTTAATTAAGTGGGTTTATTTCAGAGCATATATTGAACTCAGGAGTAGCATTAATTAAACTTAAATGAAGAAAGAGTACGGTGATTAAAAGTCCATGACTTACTTGAAGGACTTGTGGTGCCCGCTTGGTTATTCTGAACGTCTAAATATACAAAACTAACATTAACATGACTTAATAAATATACCATGATGACACAGGTTACTTCAATCGGATGATTGTTTTTAGTTTGATCTTGAATTTTTCAATTGTTAATATATTTTAATTAAAGGCATTAGCCATGATCCACGTTGGTATGAAAACTTGAGGTGAAAACTTTATGAATCAAAGAAAGACTTTAATAGAATCAAAACAAACAAACAAAATGCTCTATAAAAAAGACAATTTTCAGCCAAATTCATTTTTGGGGTTCTGTCAGAAGTGTTTCTATTTTTTTAAAGTTGAGACTCCAAATGTGCGGCTGTTGATTTAAAGTGTATATTCTTTGGGAAGGATAAATATACTTAACACCATGATCTCTTCACTAAAATATATTGTTAGTAACAAAGAAATTAAAAATTTTAAAAATGTAATTTATTTCTAGAAACACAAATAAGTACTTATCTAAAGCGTAACCACAACATTTATATACAGGGTGAGTCAAAATAAAGTGTAATCTAATCATTGATTTTATATAACCAGTTCCTTTCATTCCTATGCAAAATTGTTCCAGTATGAGATGTCATATTTCATTAGCTTTCATAGAAAATTTATTGTGTTGAAATCGGACAAAGCATTCTAAAGTTTTTGTTATTTGAGTCGAGGTGCCCAATTAGAACGGCGAACAAACTACGCTATTTGGTTTACGTGAGTACTGGTAACAAAAGCTATTGCCTCTTTCAATTGTTAAGAAAAGGAACGGCTATGGAAATAAAATAACAAGAAAATAATAGGCTGTTGAATTTGGACTTTGAAATATCGGGTAGTGGGTTGACTCTTGAGGTAATGTTCAGATCTCTGGAAAAATCTCTTCTAATTCGGTTGTTGTTGTTGAATCATGCGGGTCAGGATCTTCAAGAGCCTTCCTTGTTTCTGTTACGAAGATTTGTATGGTCTTTAGCTTATAAACAATATTTCAAATAGCTTAAGATGATGCGTTCTTGTTGGCTACGTAAGCTACATGCAAAACATAAGAAGAACTTCAACCGGACTATGAATCGGATGATTATTAATTGCAACAAAATGCCAGTGCCCGTTGCTACATTGTTGCGCCATGATTTATCTCCTGGCATTGGTTGTCAACTTTGTGCACTGATATCTGAAATGAACATAGTTCTTTGATCTGCATCATTGAATCTCCTTCAGAGTATCTGCATGATGCCTGCCCATTTAATATTTTGAATGCAGCGTCAAGTTCATCAATGACAATCAATAAGATATTACCCACTGCTGTACAGTAAAGAGTTCATGTTGAAGCCAATTTGGGTACCTTTACTTAAATGGATGTAACTTCTGAATGCATCGGTCAATTTCAGCAAACTAAAATTCTCATGAAAGCTGATTAAATTTGCTATATAACAAATATAATTTAAATTGATAAACA
>JXSR01S074808.1:60157-70948 GCA_000969725.1 Ophiothrix spiculata | reverse complement strand
GTCTATGGCAGTTGTTCACTCAGTGGGTTGTTTATAAGCTGTGGAAGTAACAGTTTGAATTGAATGGTGGGAAGTACTTAAAACACCCTTTGGAACCCAACATGCAATGCATGGCAGGAGCCTTGATGTAACAGGATTCGAAGAGACAGAAAATCCTCATGAGATTTATCAAGCGCATTGTAGGTGGACACTGGTAGATCCCGGGGGGTGGGGGGGGGGGATGATTGGTCAGCTGTTTGGTGGTGAATATTCCGATACCATGTCAGAACCCAACATGCAATCCATGGCAAGAGCCTTGATGCAACAGGATTCCAAGAGACAGAAGATCATCATGAGATTTATCAAGCGCATGGGAGGTGGATACTGGTAGATGGGGATGATGTGTTGTAAAAAGTAAAAAAAAAAACATATGGGAAGTAATCTGTAATGGCTATGTTACTTACTGAAAACATTACAATTATAGAAAAATAACTGCATATTACTTGACGCAAGTGAAATTGTACAACAATAATACACCATGTGCTGAAGTTGGAGTTGTACGCACTCACAAGGCGCAGCCGAGTGAGTTGGACAACTTCAACTTCAGCACAGGGTACATTATTTTTGTACAATTTCACAAGCGCCAAATAAAGAGCAGTTATTAATCTAATTCATACACGACAATGATTAGAATAAAATTGCAAAGAAATTAAACAGCATAATTATTTTCAGATGTGTTTGCTATATATCAATACAACCATACATTGTCCCATGATAATCATTGTAATATAGATTAACCTCTCTTTTAAATTAAGACTTGCCATTCAAGCGCGAGCATGTTACGCGGATACATACATGAAATTGCACAATGCACTACGCAATACGCAGCGTGCAGCTAGACAAGATTAATGAATGCGTATAAAGTGGTAGATATACTTCGTCATTTTTGTAGTTTGTAGACATTTTCATTCAGAATTTTACTCATGGTGATTGGTTTTTAAGAATGGTGTAAACTTCCATTCTGAATGAACATTTGCCCATGTACAATTTTACCATTGTGTAAATCATAACCATCAGTGCAAGAAGAGATTAGCTTACCATGAATAGATCTAGGCCATAGAATCAATATCAAACATTATACTACCCATCAGTAAGCACTTGAAAATGTGCAATGGGCTGAAAAATAGGTCTCCATTTATTACATTCTCCATAATGTGAAAATTTAGAATGAAAATTCTCATCCAGAATTAACAGTTTACTCCATTCTTAAAAACCAATCACTATGAGAAAAATTCTGAATGAAAATGACTACAAAAATGACGAAGTACATCTACCGCTTTAGTTACCAACTGTCCAATTAGACTTACAATTTAAACATTTACTTAACGCAGAGTGTTTGAATTGCTCTTAGGACTATACACTGACTTGCTGCACATAGAATGCTATGGCAGTTACGTATATACTATGTGTACCAACAATGCAGCAATATAATTCAGAATTTCAAAATTGAGGTCTTATGTAAGCGAGTCTCAATTTAACCAACCCTAATACAAGTAAACACCCTGAGCTCTAGTCCTCTTTTTCCTTTCTCAATTTACAGGTGTCTACTGAACCAAAACATGCTTCGATGCTTCGAGAGAAAGGTGGCGAGTTAATTGAAGCGTTGCATCGTCTACAAGAAACGGCTAGCTCCCATGCTGATATTGCGTTGTCATCTGTTGCAGCAGACATTCTCCAAGCAGTTGGTTGTAGTTAGGTTTGATTGGCATTGCAACATTATGGTATTCCAAGTCCTACATACATGGCATTGAGGTTTGGTCTGATAAAGACATTCCTTTCTACTTACTGATGTGATTTTAAAGACAATCGCGGTGTTACATTTAAGGGCAGTGTTACACAATATCATTGTTCAGTGGCGAGAAGATTTTGCCAAAACGTGCATGTGGTGTCTAAGCATGAAATTTGCGCCTAATATGCAAAACGCAAGTAGCGTACTAGTATTTTAGGTATTGTTTTCCCGATAAACACCAAACCAAATATAGTGCGAAATAGTTACGAGTACCTATGAGTGCTCTGAACCAACAGGCCTTCAGTGATATAACTTTTTACGTGTGATTTACTATATAGTCCAAGCTAGGCTCCATTCGAGTTTAGGAGGACCTTATTTTTGTTTTACATGCAATGTTTTTGACTGATTCTAGTCAATTTGAGGGTGCTGATTCCAAACACGGTGAGTGCCTTGAGGGTTTTTCAGGAAACACAAAAATTCAAAATGGCCATCATTAAAGGGGTCAAATTTCAAAGTTGGTAAAATCTTGTTAAAAACTATGTGTTCCTCTCGTCACAAGGATGCAGAAAAACGTGTAATATTACCTATCTCTGATGTTCATTTCTGAAGTAATATCCAAAAACGTAAATAGGTCCCGACATTTATGTGGTAACTTTATACAGTATATGGTTAGTTATTGATAGCTGCAACAGAGTCAATATTTGACATTCTTCCAGTTTGTGCCCTGATATTTTGTTTGTGCAAATCTAGGGCTTGTGTTGTTTGCCCTGTAATTGTATTCATTGTTTAATCCATCTTTAGTGTGCAATTTTGTATATAATATTGTAAGTTAAAAAGTTTTTAAGACTGTTATAAAGATATTGGATACCATATCCACTCTTCCAGTTCAACATAATTGCCTTGAATGTCCATTGAACGGTGCTCTATCATGTTGGTATTTCAACTTCTTTGTATCGCCTATGCATGTGCCAACATATTGGGACATTTCTGATGTCCGTGCTGACGACACTGATGCCCTCGAACCTTCTTTATGATGTACACAGAGTGCCTTACTGTTGAGCTTTATCATACCAGCGTGCCTTTACACAGTTTAAAAATGCTTATTATAGTATTTTGGTTGTAACAATTATGAAAATGTCAACAATAGATAATATTGTTCATTGTCACTTTACCTTGAAAATTATTTTTCTACATGTTGGTAAAAAACATATAATTCCAACAAGGTGACAGAGAGTCTGCCATGGCATTACAACCGAATTGATAAATCCATCCAATTTCTTCTACATGTGTGAAATGTTATTAAACATTGAAAAAGTATTTGACTTATTTCATCGAAATTCCTTGGGAGAAATTCCATCCAGTTCATGATGTTGTCTCGGGTTAATACTAAAACTCGGATCCAGACTCCGGATCCAGACTCGCGGATCGATATAAAATGATGTAAAATGTGCAAGGTTTGTAAGGTCAAAAATTTCCACAACACTTGTGTGCATGAGGTTGACTAGTTTTACCTTTGATAGTTTAATTACACTTACCCGTAAACGAATAATATAATCCGAGTCCGAATGATTAATTTGATATTGCATCAAAATCCGTTATAATTTGATCAAATACTTAAGTATAATAAGCCAAATATAAGATTAAATCCATCTCTGTTCATGTTATTGTCGTAACTTTTCCGTATGAGATTGTCACATTCCAGTCACTGCACAGTCTGAGTCCGAAGATAGATATATTGTTTTACTGGATCGGCATCCGTAACAAGTCTAGTACAGAGACTGATTTCGTTCCCACTAGCAATAAGGCCAAAACAAATTGTTTGTTTGCCCTCCACCGACCAACCCACCCTATTTTTCAACCCGACCCAAACTTTTTTTTTTTGATTTTTTTTTTTTTTTCAAATAAAATATGCAAAACTTAAAGAAAACTACAAAAAGACCCTTTTTTCAACCCTCGAAATGTTTATATGGCCCAAATCACTACAAGAAGTATTTGATTGTTTTGATTTGGATGTCTCGGGGGAGTTGTGAAGGCTGGAGCGGCAGATCGACCTAGCAGCCCGTGGAAGAGTATAAAAAAAAAAAAAAAAATAATAATAAAAAAAAAAAAAAAAACCACGACCGACCGATCCTCTCTGAAAAAAGCTGTGGAGGGCAAGCAAACATTTTTTTTGGGCCTAAGCATTAGCGCCCTCTCTATACAAGTCCGACGCAGACGATGCAGGGACCGCAAATGAATTTAATAAAATAAATTGAACGAAGCAAATTAAGCACATGCGTTTGTTTGATTCTTTATTGCTTGATTAGTTGCTTTCTTTTTTCTTGAATATTTTATAGTTACATTGTTACTTTACATTATATTTTATTTATTATGAAAACTCAATTGATTCGTAATTGCTTGATTAATTGCTTTCTTTTTTCTTGAATAATTTATCTTAGTTACATTGTTACTTTACATTATATTTGAATTATAATCAAAACTCGTATGATTCTTAATTGCTAATTTATCTTAGTTACATTGTTACTTTACATTATATTTGAATTATAATCAAAACTCGTATGATTCTTAATTGCTTGATTAATTGCTTTCTTTTTTTCTTGAATAAGTTATCTTAGTTACATTGTTACTTTACATTATATTTTAATTGTAAACAAACCTTGTTTTCTTATTTCTTTTTATTTTACGGCCTCTGAGAATAAAGATAAGGTGTTGAACTTTTTGGTGTCGAGTATGATATCGGGGGAGGCATCTGTGATGGAAGTGGATCTGTTATTGAAGTTTCCTGTGTTGACTGTACTCGTGGAGTATGTATCTGTGAGGGGCGGGTGTTCTGGTTGGGAGGGTTGGGATATTGTCCGAGTTTGTGATGAATTTTTCGAAGAATATGTTTGTATATTTGTTTGGACCTGGATGTTTTCTTCATCATTTTCAGATACTGAGGTATGGGAATGGTGTGAATGATTTGAGTTCTAAACAATGGAGAAGATGTTGCCTCATAGAAAAGGGGAGCCATATAAGTAAATTGTGCTGGATGGAGATCGTTCAAAATCATTACAAGGTTTGCAATTACATGTTCTCTGCAATCCTCAGAATTAGGATGCGATCGCATTTCATAAACCGTGCGTCAAGTTTGCCGCAACCATTTTGCGCATATATTATTGAATATATCGACTGTAGAGTACTGTAATAATTTCCGGGGTAGCGTCAATTCACTAAATTTAGTGAGCTATTAGATCTGGCAACGGCTTCTTTACGGAACGTTATTTTTAGTTCACACCAGGCGGCTTGTATACATTTATTGATACAAGTCCTGGGGCTGCCAGATATGATAACACACAAAAACACAGAAACGAGTAAGTAGACAACGAGACAAAGATATAAGTTCTATGTAAAATGTAATTCACAATTCACAGCATAAAAGTACAGAGACTTCCGCTTAAAATTAAATGGTCACAGTCACTAAAAACGACAATTACAAGAGCTATGCTCACACGTCTAATCACGACAAAGACAGAAACTAAAGTGAAGTGATTGATGCGCAAAAAGGGGTGATGAAGCGCAGCGCATCACAATTTGCGTATCAAAATGCGCCTCAAATTTTGCGCATCAAAAATGCGCATCACTTCCAGGGTTCCACCAAAGAGGCCACCTATGCACAATGCTAACTCGAATCATCATCAACTGGGCTGCAATTTGTTGCATACCACCAGTAGCGATGAATCGACAGTCGAGCCTGAGCATCAGGTAAAAGGACAATTAACTCGCAATCAGTGCAAATAATTAGAAGGGAAATTTTAGAACATTACAATCCAAACACGCAATAGCCAAAGCGTCGTGTGAGACATAACAAGTCCGTCAGTCCGTCAATCAAAACAACGGTCACCGTAAGCTTACTCTACATGGAAAAAAATACAATTTATTTAAGTACACAAATGGGAGATGGGAAATCACCCGTAGGCCAAGGGCATTTCACTCTCCCCACCTCTGAAAAAGGATTTGTCCTCAAATCCAAACATTATTTACACAAGAAACAATAAATTATCGAGGTCAAAGGCAAGTTTTGAAGGTGACATATCAATTTGATTAATTTAAAATATAAAAATTCCACAGCAGATATATCATTGCTCCTTTCCCCATTTTCGCTCTTTTCGTAGCCCTTGGTAAATCTCCATATCATAAAGTGTATAAAATCCAGCTATTCAGTTATCATTCAGAAAAATCACTCAGTAATCAGTAGAAAAATAGAAGAAGAATCCATTGGCACATTAGTAATCCAATTTTCAGCTACAGTCAAATGTTGATCAAATAATCAGTAAATCTATTGGGTAAAATTGTTAATCAAATTATTGGTAGAATCAGCACAGTTAATAGTTCCATGGAGATGTGTATCAAAAGTCGAAAAAAAATATATTCAAAATACAAGTTCCTTGAAATAATCGGAGGATGGCGGATAGTAGGTTCTCTCCTCCTTATTGAACTTTGGTTCCATCAGCAAAAGTGCACCGCTCAAAAGTTTTCACAATAATCATCCCTGTGCTGTACTTTTCAATGTCAAAGCCTCTGCGCCTGTGTTCTCCGAGTAGACGAGCCAACCTCAACTGGGCTTGAGTCGTCCTACCAGCGCTAGTGGTGCGTGGTGATTCGTGTGGAGGATTCATAAATTCTAAGTCCTCCACTGGCACTGGTAGGTCCTTCGTCGAGACGTGGGATGTACTGGATGATGTAGAAGGTGTACGTAGCAGATGGTTGTTCCTCTGGATACTCCTCTATGACGATAGGCGATAGGACAACAGATTTGCCAACTCTTCAAAAGACAGCAAACCCTCCCCACGCTCTGCAGATGGTGGATTGGTGCCAGCTGTCACGGCAGATGGTGGCAGAGCCCCAGGAAGGGGCTCAGTGACAGCGGCGACCGGCTGAAGAAGAGCCTGAGGCTGAGAATGAGTGGTAGGCGCAACTTGAACAAAGATGGGTTCAGGGGTTTGAGTTTGCATTGCAGGTGGTGTAGACAAGGTGCCAGGAGCCTGAACAGTGACAGTTCTTGCAACCTGGGCCTGCGGCTTCTCTGTGACTGTGCTACTATGTCTTTCCTGATGTTGTCTTTTATTACATGATCTTGTGTGGCGGTAGAAGTCAGACCTCCTGGCGTTATTTTGGGTATTTTTTGTGGTAAGTAAAATCCAATGCGATCCACCCATGTGCTTGTTGTGGTATTTATAATTTGGTACCACTCTCCCTTTTCTTCACGGAAATGTTCAGGTGATTGTGAAAATATGCAATCTCGTAGTCCCTTTTCTTTGTATTGTTTCTTGACAATCGCCTGGGAAGCATTAATGATCTGATCACACAACCACTTTTGTTTCAGTATACAGTCACGATCTTCAAATGTTAGTCCGATCTCATTGGTTTCTTTGCGTGGATTGATCCAGAAATTCTGCATTTTAACTGGTGACAGACTTAATGTTAGTGGTGCACCACATATCTTTTTTGCTGGTGGAGGCATGGATTCTGTTTCAGCCTCCAATCCGAGTCCGGGAGCATGTGGCTGTGGCGGATCAGGGGGCGGATCGGTTTTGGATGTTGATGCGGCGGAATCTGGAGGTGGTATAACGATGTCTTTATCGCCTACATGGGGCATGTTTCTTCACAATTTCTTGCCCCATTTCCTTTTTGGACATTAGTGTGTTCAAGTTAATTTCTTTGCTTTGTGGATCACCATCGTCAAAGCCATTTGATAGTAAAACAGCTTATTTATATGTGCATTGATTACCTTTCAGTCCACTTGAGCAAGTCAAGGCAGGGTTAGTACGGATCCTTGAGAGTCCTTGAATTTTGTTTTGCAATTTCCAGGCCTTGAAAGTCCTTGGAAAAACAGACTTTATCCAAAAAAGTCCTGGAATTTGTGAATGTCAGAAATGTTAAAAATTAAAATGTCAAAAGAATTTACCATGCAATTATTTTTATCCAAAAATGAGCAAAAACAAATTTATTTTATTTGTTTACACATATTGAGCCGGCTGCCGCTAATAAAGGGAAATGTCCTTGAAAGTCCTTGAATTCTTCTTGGAATGGAAAAGTCCTTGAATTTTGTAAGAGAAAAAATGTTCTAAGCCTGCAATTTTACTGAATAGATGGCATTAGCCCCTCGATCCATGTACATGCTTAAATTAACGGAAAAGCTAATGGCATCGGACTTAATAATCTCCCAAGCACACATGTGTTTTGTACTTGAGCTTGTGATTGCCGAAAATGGCGATGATGCATAGAAATCTTGTTTTCTTATGGATCTGATTATGTCAGCTGGATTGCAGTATGCTTGCAAGTGCAAATCATCAATTGCGATATGCTGGCTCTTATATTTGTCAAACAGCTGATACTCTCCCAAACCAGTTCTTCCACGTTGACTCTCTGCGATGTAATAAGTTTGTAGCATCTTTAAGACTTTATTGGTATCATAATGACATCTTCCGGGACTTCCTTCCAACTTAGGAGGTCTTTGATCAAGAAATTAAATCCCTCAGAAAGGTTTGTGGTAATACCACTTACCAGATTAAGAGGGCATTGCTTCTGGATAACCCAGGACCCAAATTGATCTAGTTTGGGCCGGATACTTTTGAGATAATATTGTATAAATGCCTCGGACCATTTTTGGGATTTTGAAACGAAGGAAGCTTTGTGGTCGGACTCGGAAGTGGACCTCAGCAGAGCTAATACTTTGTCCTTTTAGAAATATTGATCTTGTTGTTTTTCTCTGGCATTTGCCACCCATGTTTCGACGGATTTGGTCATCAAGTGCCACCAACATCCCACAAGAAACAATTGAGTGTTTTCAGTAATAACTTTACGATTGGGTTGCGTGCGTGTTTCGGGAATAATTTGGAAAATTGTTCAAAAAATATTTTGTGGTATGAGGTAAGTTTCTTTTTATGCAATAAAAATAAATTTGATTTGGCATTGATTGGAATGTAATATTTCAAATTAATAGGATGCTTAGGTAAAAATCGCTGGGTGAAAGTTGTATCATAGCTAAAATAAAAGTTCCGATCTTTGAATTAAATAATTTTGTTTATGGAATCTATAATTTCTTGCTTGGCAAAAAAACAATTAGTAAGTCTTGGTGAGTGACAATTAAATGAATAAATCCTGGGTCATCCAGAGCAATGCCATGGATATTTATGATTGAATCTTTTGAAAGTCTCTGATCATTCTTGACCTTTTCACAGATGTTTTGTATTTGCTTGAGGTTCCATGGGGCTGCCACAGCCAAATGACCCTTGTTGTCACTAACCAAATTTTCCTTGTATACAATATGGGCTTGGTTGTTGACGATTTGTTTTTCCACTTGCCTTAACACTGATGGCATTGTTCTGATTTTTAATTTTGCTTGAATATGACTTGAAGCATGATCCCTTGCAATGGTGTCATCCCCCCAATGATGAATAAGAATCAGTAGTTCCTTCAATAGAAAATAAACAAACAAAAATATGATCATTCGATCTGGATCCGTGCACAGATTATTATAATATATCTTTTCTATTTCATTTATCAAGTTGATCCGGATCCGTTGACATTTTATTAGGCCTATAGTATCTTATATATTTCATTTATCAAGTCGATCTGGACATATAATTATATTATCTATTTATTTCATTTATCAACCAATAGGCCTGCCTCCTGAATCCTTTATTGGAAATATCCTTCCCTTCTCCCCACCCTGGTATAAAAAATGCCCTTTTCACTTTAGGTTGTCTCTTTGGTTGGCTTATGATGCCCGCATTTACCCAAGAGAACCCATCCACCCTCCAGTCATCCTTGTTGATATGGGAACTGGGTTTGAACAGATACAATTCCCTGACGTGGGGGCAAAAATGGAATGAATCAATGTTCGGCAAATTGTTCGTTAAAATGTCAATCGCTCGCCTTATTTCTATCAGACTATTTATGTCCAAAAATAATGGTGTATTTGAAGGCTTCTTCAATTCCATGATACTTTATGATATGAAAAGTTGTTGATTGTTGAAAGTGAGCCTGTGATGGTAATATTGGGTGTCTACTTTCTCCGGTAGGCGTATGTGCCGCCAAGTCTTGGTCCGTGTCCTGGTCCGGGTCCGAGTTTTAGTAGGGACCAAGATGACCATTGTCTTGACCGTTTGCAAAGTCTACGAACATGCATAATAGTACAATGCCAATTTTCTGGGTTGACTAAAGTTTGTCTATTTCCTCCTTAAACAAATTAGGTCAAAAAAATAAATTGTTTGGTTGCCCTCAACACCTTTTTTTGAGCAAGTGCAGGCAGGCGGATTTTTTTTTTCAAATGTATGTCAAAGCTTCACCAAATTATGGCCTCTATAAAGATGTAAATATGTCTACTGTACAGAAAAATCTTTATACGAGTTTAAAAACAATATTAAAATGTAAACAAAATTTTTTCAAATGATCAAAATTCTCAAAGAAAAAAAATCTTTTGGAAATCTGAAAAATAAGCGTGGTATACTTTTGTACAGTAAAAACTTTTTTCCAGTTTCAAAAAATAGGGGCGGGCGCTGGAGGACAACCAAACAACTTTTTTGGGGCCTTAGTGACATGAGTGATTGAAAATTTGACATTTCTTCTTGCAACACCACCCTTGATTTGAGCCCAGATTATTTTTTCCATGTCTCGTTGTTTGCCTGTCTTTCTCAGGTAAAGGTTATAGAGATTGGTTAAGGTCTATGTGTGCATTATGGTAGTTATGATAGTGCTTTCGGATGAAGAACTGTTTTTTACACTTGAATTTACATAAGCTGCAACAAAGTTTGTTCCTCTTGTGGTTGGTTTGATCTGTAGTCCCATGATCTTCTCTCTTCAATGATTTATTCCCTGCATGCTTTTATTACATAGGGGACCCTTGTCCATCGAGATCCCCAGGGTGGCTGGCCTAGGTTTAAAAGGATTCATATTGATAGCAATTATTGATTTGAAAGTAGCATTGTTTTCTTAATTCAAGATTGTTTTCAATCAAACAAAACTGACAGATAATTTAT
>JXSR01S074808.1:18426-32720 GCA_000969725.1 Ophiothrix spiculata | reverse complement strand
CAATAATTTTTCATTAATTATCATCGTTATAAATAATGAAAAACGACATAAAACGAGAGAAACGACATTCCATTGGTAGTCATTACTGGCATTAAAGACATGACGCAGGTACCAGACCAGACAGAGGACGAATAACGGTGCGTGATGTTTTTTTTAAGGCTAGTAATGCCTGCCAGTTGAATCTGAAGTTTTATATTGTTTCTCATCATTATTAAAAAGATGCAAACAAAAACAATATCTTGATGGATGATTGTTAGAATCCAATGACATATGGTTTGGAAAAAAATAACCGCGAGCTTCAGTGACCAAACTCACCTCATCTTGATCTTTAGGTCTGCGCTACTTGTTTGTACAGTGCAAAAAATGAAATTAGCAACTTTTAAAAATTGACCTCGAGGGTTTTAAATGTTCATAACTTCGGTGTATCTCTGAAGATACTGTGAACAAGCGCTGGAATTTCAGCTTTCATTTGACACCCTATTTCTGATAATTGACTGAGATTATGTTTGCAAGTACCATATTGGCGCACGAGCCATTTTTTCGAGGCGAGGCGATACTTTTTTGGGAGTCTTTATATTATGTTCTTGTATGTGAAACATAGACTTAAAAACTTATGTTACGCCAATCAAACAATTAATTTTTTTTGGCCTAACTTAAAGCAATGAGTAGTTCTGAGTGGTTCTAAGTAAAAACAGCCTAAAATATGAAAGAATGTGGCGATCTAAAAGTGTTTTTAAGTGTATTTGTCAAAAATTTGTTTTGCCACAGAAAAATTGATACAGCATATGTGTGCTTTCCTATACTAAAACATGTGGAATAATTCGGGATCCCGAATTTAATTCAACAAATGGCTATATAACAGAAAAAGTAAGGATATTTAAACCAAATCAATTGGAGGGTATTAATATCTGCCAAAAACAAACCCAATAAGCTAAAAAATCCAAAGTCATGGGTGATAGAGGGCGCTTCATTTTAACACTGTATAGTATTGCTTTAAATAAATAATAAAATACACAGTTTCCTTGTAAATGTGGACACTTGGTCCTCAATTACAATTTTATTATTGGAACTAGTAAAGAAATGCTTTCACTCACATCAAAGAAAAAAACTCTTTTAAAAATTTTGAATATGCCCACAATGATAACAACATCAATGTAAATTTACACACGCTTAAACACTATTGATAGGGATTATGCTGAGGGAACAGTCAATGAAAACATTGAAAATTTCACTCCAAAATATTGAAATTTCACTCTTTGCAAAGTGCAAATTCACTCTTTACAGTTTGAAATTTTACTTGTATGAAGCAAAAAAGAGTAATTTTCAGACTTAGTAGATTGAAATGTCAATCTTTTTGAATGGCCCAAAGAGTCACTCCAAGGAGGATTGACTTTTTCACTCATCAGAATTGAGAGAGTACGGGTATTTTTTACCCTCAAAATCCATGTTTAGGGCATCTGTGACTGTTTACTGGTGACAAATAACAGGAATCCTAGCTGAAGGTATTTTTAGAGAGTCAATTCACAAGCATGATTACAGGTTCTACAGATGAGTGGTACCACTGGGCAAAAGGCTTGTCGCTACCAGTGTTTCCGCTAAGGTTTTTGAGCTTGCGCCAATTCGAGCAAGTTTGACAAAGTTTAAGAGGTGCTTGCGCCAAAATCATGAGCTGTGGCTGAAAATTGGCTCAATAAAGCTAGAAAAATATCTTTCTCACACATTTTCAGAAACTAAACGTTGCGCCAATTTTTACCGCTCCTGCGCCAATGGCGCCATACGGCCTTAGCGGACACACTGGTCGCTACCAACCCTACAAGTGGGATGCATATATATTGTGTTGTGCCAAGTGGTTGTGTATAACATCATTTGCAACTTTTACCAGGCCATTAAAATATTATGTGTCTCATGCTATAATTTGTTTTGGTTATATTACATTTTCAACAATTTTAAAATAACTATGAACATTTTCAGGGCCTGTAACCAGTCTTCCCTGTTTTTTGAGTTTTGAAAAATTCAACCAATTTTGACAAAGTTTGAAGAGGTTTTTGTGCCAAAATGAAGAACTGATGATGAAATTTGGCTTAGCAAAACAAGAAAAATCATCTTTCTCACACATTGATAATTCCAAATTTTGCACCAATTTTCCTGGCTCCTGCACCAGTGGTGTGTCATACTGTCTGGCTCCTGCACCAGTGGTGTGCCATATTAATTGTCTTGACAGGAACACTGCCTGTAACTAGATACTTCATTTACCCATTACTTGGCAGGAGAACGTTGATTTTTCACACCGCTGACCTACAGACACGTTGACGCATAGCTCATATTCAAGCAGGCATGACTTTAAGTGGGCTTGATAGTTTTGTTTTAATACTGAAGTAAAGTGTTTCTAGATACGTTTTCAGATGTTTTTCTGAGTTCCGCGCAATATGATAGACCATTTTTATTTAAGAATATGTTATCAGGAAGATGATTTTGTCCATGCACAGCCACCTATTTGTAGACAAAAATTCTTATTTGTGGTTGCAGAGTTATTGATTTTACAAAGGTTTGCCAATTTTTTTGGAAGTGAAGAAAAGAGAATTTCAGATGTCTACAAGTTATGTGGACATCCATGCACACTCAAGAATTTTTTAAATATATCTGTTAAATCACATGTAAATAAACAACAAGCGGCAAAAATAATGATTGTTTGGGTGTAATTTCTGCGCCTGTTCTTCGGCCTAAAGTAATTTTGATCAGCTCTTTATCATGCGGAACTAATAATCTTTAAATATCCCGCGCATGTGTGGGCGCAAAAAGCTGCAAAATAACACCTGTTGTGTGTGTAATATCCATTCAGACAATTAAAATATTGACCAAATTACTCTGTGTATTGACTAGAGGTGTAACTGGATTGGTGCCGTGACCTTGCTTGGCGAAAATAAAGAAACTAAAAGATTTATCCCCTATCCTGCGTTCTCCAAAATTAGTTAAATTAACGATACAAAAACCTTCATAACTTTGCAACGGAAGGTCGGATTTGAAAAATTCAAACGGGTTTGGATTCTTTAGATCACCTGCTTTCATTTAAAATTCATTTGAAGCAATTTGATTCATAATTTAAAAATCACCTGAAGTGTCTACTGTAACAAGTCCCTACATGTACCTAAGTTATTATTCTGTCTTATTTAATAGAATATTTAGCACACAGGCCATGGTTCACCAAATTATGAATATATACTATATCTCAAGGTTGTTTTTCATTTCAAATTGGGCCATGTACGCCACTCTTAACGCGCGCATCAACAGTGTGAACGTAAACAAATGAAATCAACAAATCATGCTCTGCAAATATATTCGTGAATTAGTGCATCAGTACGCAGAAGGCCTTAACAACAAGCATTGGAAAGAAAAACCCCGCGAACGAGTGAAAAACGACTAAACTATGATAATAGGATTATTCTTTCTACATTGGGCATGAAAGCAAATAAGTCATCTCTTGTTTTGAAACTTCCTTGGTATTTGACAAGTTGCAGTGAAAAAAGCTGGCACTAAAATATATTTGACAAATTGATTTGATATCATGTGATTGAATAAAGTCTGGACATTTATTGGTATGTACATAATGTAGGGTTGTCAGTACCTGCATTTTTGTAAATTCACTGTGCATATTTGTCAAACATTCACTGTAATATGAGTATTTTTTAAAGGGTAATTCACGATCCACAGACTCTTCTCCACCCCACCCTGCCCCCAAATCGGGTCACTATCAAAATTTAGATTTTTGCTATTGCTAATAAGAATCCTTTATTGATATCTGTTGCAAATTTACCCATAACCTTTCTTACAAGTTTGTTTGCATTCTTGGGAAAATATAAAAATATGTTGTTTTGTCAGGATTGGCAACTGCAAAAAAAATGTAACGATGATTAATAGAATAGATAAATACAGGTGGTATGTCGTGCACTAACTATGCCTGATAATTGCCTGCAGAATCAGTACACTTATGTTCTACAATGTATGGCTTTTCTGGCCCAAGTCGGCCCATTTCCACTCTAAGGCTGTGATCACATAGAAGTATACAGTATATACAATATTTGCAATATGTTCCCGAGGAAGGTACTCATATTTCAAAATTGACAGGTTATTATCCCTGTCACTAAGAATATGAGTGCTTCCCCTATTCGTGTATAGCGAAAATCGTATACCGTATACTTCGCAGCCTATTCAGCATCATTTGTCAGTCTACTTCCACATTTTTTGGTCTGATCATGATTCAGTGAAAACCACACTCCCAGTATCAGCTCCCCGACTTTTTTTAAAGATTTCTTCTAAACGAGTCGCATATATTATAATGACAGATCTCTGATTTTGTATAAAATGATATGAATTAAGCGTGATGTTATCCCTTTTTCTATTTCAGTCATAACATAGTTTTCATCATAATCAAGCAACCTATCTAAGATGAGTGGTAAATGCGGGGATTTGAGTCCTCAACAACAAGAAAAACTCAATCAGGTAATATTTTAAGAAATTCTCTCTGATAATATGCAGGCCAGAGGAGGGTGGCCGTGGCAACTAGTACTGGTTGCCTTACAGAATTGTAGCCGATCTCTGGCTGATCATTGCTTCACGTCCTGCCACCTCTGGCGTGTAAAGCCGTTAGAAAAATCATAGAAAATACAACTTCCGGGATGGTCACTAAAATTATATTCCTAATCAGTAAATATGTATGATAAAATCTATAAACAGTACTTAGGGTTCACACGTGAACCCAAGCGGATTTGGAATTACTATAAAAACACTTTTGTAATTTTTTGAGGAAAGGTAAAAATATGATTTTTGTATGGAAATTTAGGGTCAATCGGCCCCATAAAACTTGAGGGGGGTTGGCGCCTTACCATAATTTAACACTTATTTGTTTATAGCCTTGAAGAAAAGGAACATATTAAAATTAGAATTTCACATCTGAGAAAAATGAGAAATATTTTGGTGAGAAAATCTTGAAACAAGTTGACCAAATTGGACTAGGTTTAATGTTAAGGTTTAGTTTAGACATTGTGAACTTCATGCTTATTATTGGATATGTACGTTTATTAATATATTAAGAGCTTCTTTTTCATCTCCTTCATTTCAGTTTAAAGAAAACTTACAAGATGTGTTGACAACCAAACATGAAGATGCCTTGCTCTTGCAGTTTTTGAGAGGTACACTAGAGGAACTTTTTAATTGATTTGAAGTCCATACTAACTTTGTTGACTGATCAAGCATTGATGATTGATGTATTTATGTATAATGCGGTCACCTACTTGGTGCTAATTAGCCTAGCCCTTCTGCATAATCTCTTTGCATCACTTTGCATTGATGGTTTATTCGTTGAATATAATAATTAAATGTGACCCGTCATATCTAAAGGTACCTTAAGGTCAGCATAGTAAATTACGAGATATGGGCCATTTAAGCTGAGCATAGTTCAAAATCACATTCAAGGTCAAATTTCTAATTTCATCAGAAATGTTACCTTTGAAGTGTATTCTATCATATTAACCAGGTTTCAACATCCAAAACATAAGACAAATGTTTTAAAAACATTAAAAACCAAGATAACAATTCTTTCTATATTCAAGTCTTACCAGTACAGAAACTTTAAAACTTGATTTTCTCAGAACTATAGTTTTCTGAATCAGCCTGATGCCCTTTATCAATTTGGATGTAACTTTGCAATCAAACATCCAATAACCAAAAGCAAGGTGTCATTTTAAAGCTTAATTTATAATCTTTTAGATGAGACCAAAACATCAATTTTCATTTTGGGACCTTAAGTTACCTTTTGATATGACGGGTCACATAAAACTAATATTGGGATTATAAGCTCACGGTCTATTGTGTAAGCTCGTGATTATTATGTTCATTTATCACACCAGCCTCTCATATTTGCAGATGAGTATATTGCCATATATCTGGTAAGTATTGTGTATAGATGTATAGGGGTACTTACAGCCTTAAGGCCTCTTTTTCTGTTAGCCTAGACGGGGAGAACAAGTGTCTTCATGTTTTGAGCTTCTTTTTCTGAATAATTCTCTAAATATTTCGAGTGACACTGTGCAATAGGAAACAAGATGAATTGAGGTGTATAATCTATTAAAGCTTGATATTTCAGCATTCACATTTCACACCTGCGATTTCGTTTTGGATGCCGAAAAATAAATAATGGACATCGATAAATTCATTGAGTAAGCAATTTGGGGGAATATTTACCACAGCAAACAGTCAAAGGGTGATTAAACCACTTCCCATAACACACAGCAACATATCAGTTAATATGACTAACCCAATGGAATGTTCACCAAGGTCACTTCACTACTACATTCATTTGTGTGGTAAAGATGTGGAATTTCCTCTTTTTCAAACTGTATTTTGGGATTGAAGAAGATTGTCAAAGTGGTGTTTGTTTACATTGACATCAAGCTGTGATTATTCACATTATTTTCATTCACACTGCGACAATGTAATAAATTTGCTATAGCATGTTTTCCATCAGTAGTTTTATCATGTAAGTCTATTGCTGTTCACTCAGTGGGTTGTTTATAAGCTGTGTAAGTAACAGTTTCAATTGAACGGTGGGAAGAGCTTAAAATACCCTTTGGCCAACAGTTATGAATCGGACTGCTTGACGTCACCTAATTAGGACTCTGTTGGATGACCTTGTTTTGAAATTAGCAATGAAGTTCTAGTTGTGAGGTAATTTGCAGCTATCTTATTGGCAAAATTATGATGCTGGCAGATCTAGAAAGCCCGTCTCTACCCCTAAAAAAGTGACCCCCTTTTCAATTCAGAGTTAGAAAGTTGTTACAATTGTTTGGGTTATTAGTATTTTATCTTTATTATAAATGTGGATTTTCTAAGTATAGGCATTCAATGTGAAAAAATTTAGTTTTTACCACTTTTGTCTAAAATCTTCGACTGGCATGGACGGATACAAAAGATCATGTGTATTTCCGTTGGCCAGTAGCTTTAAAAATTAGCTGTCACCATTATGTATTGTCTTATTTGTTGAAGAGCTCAAATCTTCCATCTTTCAAATAAGGCCAAGTTTGGAATAACCAAGGAAATGGCCTTTGATGCAAGGCTACTTTGCATGTACAGTCTATATAGTGGTGTGAGAGTCTATATAGTGATATGGTCTCAGTAAGAAGATCGACACACTGTTATGTGATAGATAAATAATTAATATGTTTTTAATTTGTCTTCACAGCCAGAAACTTTGACTTAAAGAAATCATGTGATATGTTCCGTAAGGTAAGAATTGTAGTAAAATCTTGAATTTTATCTGGAGAATTTATATATGTGTACCGCCGCGGCAAAAGGGTCCAGTTGTCGGCTCGTACATGTTGCTCCTTGTAGTATATCTAATGTATGGTATTTGTATACATCAGATATGCTACAATGAGCAACATGTAGGAGTCGACAACTGGACCCTTTTGCTGCGGCGGTACACATATATGTAAATTCTTCTTGTAAACTCCAGGTTCTGTCCCCGTAGGTCACAGACAATTTACAGAGGTAATATGTTTTGTCTTATAAAAATATAAGCTCACAAACCATTTGGTAGTAGGAGTGGGCTCATGTTTTGGATGGCTTGACTAATTTTGTATTCCTTTTGACCTATCTCAACATAATAGAACAACATTTTTGATCAGGGGTCCAAGAAAAAAGTGTGTCAGGGTAAAATCTAAGATGGCCACCATTTACTCCCCAAAATAACATTTTTTGCCATAACATTTTGAACTATGGATCTTTTCCATGATTTGGATGTCAAACCCTGTGTTTTTTGGGCCGTAACAATCTAAATATGCCTCTATAGTAAGGTTTCTGTCGAGACTGTTTTTTCATGCTGACATGTCGAAATGATTTTTTGTCGACGTCGACCTATGTGTCGACATAAAGTTGATGTCATTTTACATGAAAGAAAGAAATTGTTTGTAACATAAGCGTAATGACCCGTTTTTGACGTAGGCTTACCTAAAATGTAGTAAGTTTCTGCGTACGACAATATAGATGATATAAAATTGATACTTTGTAACTTTTTTGTTTTGAACCATCGTTATAACCTTAAAAACATGTAAATGACGGGCACCTTGCAAAATGTTGTGAGTATTAAATTATTTATGCAACACTTTAAAGCTCAACTGCTAAAAACAGCTTTAAATATATATCAATTTTTTATGGAATTTTATTTTGTCCATTTTACTGTTGACATGTAGACAAATGAGATTTCATGTCGACATGTCGAGATATGCTTAAATGTCGACATAAGGCATGTCGATAGAAACCTTAATATATAGTTATAAACCTGTGGATGTTGAGTTAAGGCACATTGAGTTATTATATTTCTTATATATTTAAGGCCTTTTCTACAGCGTAAAATGCGCTAACAAAGAACAAGTACATAAAACATAGCCATATCTACACATACGTAAATGCATATTTTACTAAAGGAAACCACATAGCACACAGTGGTTTAGCATCAGTTTGCTGCACATACACATATGTCTTATGTTGGTTGCTTGGCTAGTATGAATTTTTCCTTACATACTACTACACAAAGTATAAAAAAATAGTAATTTTAAAAGAATCACAAATGATTCAGGTTAGATATGATTCTTTGAGAACTTCAATATCTTGGCTATTATGAATTGAAATATGAGCATGCAGTCATGTGACTAGCACATAATAATGCCACCAAAACATATAAACGAAAATATAAAAATAACAAGTTACCAACAACAAACCTGCCTTAAGTTAGTTCAAATAAAGGACACTTTCAGCAATATATTATCACAGGTTTTCAATATTTTATTTATTTTTTTCAGAATTTAGAGTGGCAGAAAAAATGGCAGATAGATTCAATACTACAAGACTACATTCCACCCAAGGTGAGCATGTACTATAAATTCTCTCCTCAAGCCATAGATGTAAAGGGGAGATATGAGACCGTTCATCCTAAATGCAGCCTCTTGCCATTTTTGCTTTTTTTAAATATTTGCAAAGACCATGTTATAAAACGATAGATTAAAGTGACATCTCATTGAACTTCACTTGATTTCCAGAAGTCAAGTTATGGTCCGTCAAAGGTTGTTAAGGAGTAAAATGTAAAACTGAGATAAATGCATTCAAAGATCATTGAGCCCTATATTTTCTGTTGATTGTTTGACAAAATATACAGATATATTTCCGATCATTTTCTTGAAATTGAACTTTGCTGGTTTGGACAAGGATTGTGAATCTGTCAAAAAATCAATTCCGGCAAATTATGACCTTGACATGTATTTTTAACCTGTAGTGCAAAATGAAGTTTGCTGCATTTACGGCTCGTTTGAGGTGGACGGCCACATATTTGACTGCCTTTACAATTAAGTGTAATGGTGTCATTTGTGGGACTCAAATTGGGAGATACTCAAGTCCTGCCAAAATCAAGAAGTGTGGATATTACCGTTATTCTGTTGCATGTAGAGAAAACTGTGCAATTACTACTGTGTACAAATGGCATGCAAAACTATATAAATTTTGTGCAAAGATGAGTTAGGGATGTGATTCATCAGGATTTTTTTGTGCAGATTTCGGAATTTTCTGGTTCAAAATTTCCAGAATTTT
This sequence comes from Ophiothrix spiculata, assembly GCA_000969725.1. Lineage (NCBI taxonomy): Eukaryota > Metazoa > Echinodermata > Ophiuroidea > Amphilepidida > Ophiotrichidae > Ophiothrix > Ophiothrix spiculata. The sequence continues at coordinate 23,087 of JXSR01S074808.1, read as the reverse complement.
TATTTTCATCCTGATGTGGGGTATTTTAGACCAATTGTATGTTGTTTTTCAGGATTTTTCACAACAGCCATAATTTTTTTTCAAAACCCAATAACACCTTTGGTGAGTATGTGTCCGCAATATTCCTACTTTACAACAAGATGTGATGCATCATCTGCAAAAACCCAAATATCCCCAATTTCAACCCCATGCTATAATAAAAAAAAATGGCACTCTGCTATCGCCCTTTTATATCTGTACCTCAAGCACATGTCAGTACAAAATTGTGACTTGTGAAGATGACATTGGGCATACATCAGCTGTTCTTTCTGTTTTTATAAGGTGCCTTTTCCTTTTCATCCAAAAATCATAACTTTTGTTTTAGATTACTGATTGTTATGAAGCAAATCTTATATGAAAGTTCATTTCATGGACTACAGAATGCAAATTTGACATGCTTTCTGAAAGTTTGGGTAAAGCAAAGATTGTAAGCTTATGGACATGCAATGTAAATTTTTGTGTTGGTAAGATGGTTTAATTTACCATCACAGGCTTTGGTTACTTCAATCTTCTTTATAAAAAAAATACTAGGGATTTATAGTGCGCTATGCCTCCCAAATTTGTAATTCCACTCGGCCTCTGCACACTTTGCAGGTGATCGCTGACCACTGTGGCCCTAGTAAGCTCCATTCCACACCAAGCATCATTTCAGGTTCTGCAACAACCTCTAGGGGCGCTGAACCTTGATCAGCCCACATACGCACCATCGCTGCCCGGATCAGCTCCCCGAGTTTCGTACGGGGTTCCACAAGACAAGTAGCAGTTAGTTCCTTGTCCAAGGGAATTTTAAGCACACTCAACTTTTGGCACCAGCGGGGTACAAACTCGGGACCTTCCGCACCGCAAACGAGCTCCTAGCCATTTGAGTTAACTTGACTGCTATGTCCAATGGTGGATAATGGTTTATGCAGAGTCTGTCGATACCCATCAACGGGCATTGCTCAATAATCAGTCTTTTCTTAATATCCTTGCATGGTATATATACGGTGTATGCTGGCTGGAATAATTTATTCCAGCCAGCATACACCGTCTACGTGCTAATCAGTGTCGTGCAATGGCTATTGACCAACTCTGAGTAAACCATCAGACCTCCATCTCATCTTCAATGCTTTTGTTTCATTTCCCTTGATCTTCTTTTCAATATGTTTACGTCTAGGTTTTAGAAATGTATTATGGTGGCGGTGTTGTTGGCTATGACCGAGATGGCGATCCTATTCTTCTTGACCCAGCTGGATACAGAGATTGGAGAGGTATTATGAAGTTTTAACCTAAGTTTGAAATTTCTTAACCATATACTTTAAATACCCTACATGGCAATATATGTTTTTGAGAAAAAACAATCACAGTTTTGGTCAAATTACATTTTGTCTTTGTTCACCAGTGATGTGGTTGTGTCTTTATTAGATTGGGTTTATCTTTAACTTTTCATTTAAGATTGGAGTCAACCTAGGTCAAATCTCGGTTAAAATCAACTATTTTGCAAAAATCAACAAGGCCATTTTTGTTTTTATTCTGTTCACACCAATTTCTATTTTATTGGGCCTTGTATTTGCCCTTGGTCCCAAGTCAAAACAGGCTTGGTGTGAATAAGACCTTGAGCACTAAAGCTTTCTGTGGTATTTGTCAGGAATACATATAACATACACATAGCCAACTTAATACAAGTAAAGGATTTGATCGCACACGGTACTACCAAAAGCTAAATGGTTTGTTGCAGGTGACATCATTTGTTCGGAATCCTTGTTAGTCTTTGGCATTGATTCATCATTTATAAAGTGTCCTTTTCAATGGATACAAAGCTCAAGATTTAAAATTTAAATTGAAACATTAATAACAAAAACCTCCTTAAATTCAAGGAAAATGTGCTTGAGTAAATATGGTAAATGTTCTTGAGTAAATATGGTATGCCCACTTGTGTATTTCATTTGCCAAGCTAACCATAAAAGCCGTACTTAGTATGTTGTTGATCCAACTTTCGTTATCACATGCAGACTTTCAGATTTTTTTTAGACCTTTACCTTTGCTTTAGTATGAATATTATCGAAAAGAATTAAAATTCTATTGCATACCTGTCAAATATCTTGATTTAGGCGGGAGTCTCCTGCTTTTAGGTAGCCCTCCCGATCTCTTGATCGGGTTACCATGTCTCCTGCTTTTTAAAAAAAAAATCTACTTTATTGTTGTAAAAATTGCCTATCTAGCCATATAATGAAAAAAATTGGTAGAAATGTTTAAAAGTATCAAATTTGTGTTGATATATTTAAAGGGACTGACCTAGATCATGTCCGCTGATTTTCTGACAATATATTTTTTTCTCATGTATCGATAGTACATGATTATACCAACATATCCTACCAGTAGTTTCCGCTGAATTTGTGTAACAGAGGAGAAAAATTAAATTATTTACCAGCTGTATTTTTTGTCGTTTCTAGTTTCAAATCTTAAAAAGATCTTGTTTCTACACCTGTGATGGGTAAACAAAATTATTTTTGATAAAATTGTTTCTCTTTTGATATGAATTAGCTTATCTTCAAGAGCTTCATTTGATCTTTTATCTGGTAAATCCAGACTGAGGTTCAAATTTAGGATATAGAAAACACTGGATACTCACACCACCATCACATATAGATATATTGCAAATCAATTTGCTGTCAATTTGAGCCATTTCTGTGTACATTTTTATACTTTTTTGGGATTTTACTAAACTTTTCAGCTTTATTTAAAGCATTGCCATAAGTTTTTAATTCTAAGTGGAATCCAGGCTAGTCCCTTTAATATGAGATAGATATTAGTTGTCTGTGCACTTGTGAGACCTTTTTGTTTTTGCTTGTCAGTTTTCTCAAGCTTCAAAAAAAAGGTATTGTACCTTTTTGGCCTCATATGTCAGTTGCCTGTAAATGTTACTCGTAAATATGAGTGATTACAGAAGTCTTTCGCATCAGAATTTGAAAATGTTGACAGGTATGCTATTATAAAAGTGGATATTCATGTACATGCTATTGTTTCAATTTATTTGCAGGTTTATTGTATTCAGTAAAACGCAGTGACTTGATGAGACATAGTATATGGGGAATGGAAAAGAGGAAAGTTTTATGCGAAGAGCAGTCTAAAAAGGTGAGCACAGGGTGTGTCATAAAAAGTTAAAAAGTAGACCCTAAAAATAAAGTGTGATAAGTGAAGTGAATCAGTTCGGCGTAACTCACAATTCGGATACGTATCTGATTTTGGATACCCATGTATCAAAATTCTGATACCCATATCAGAATTAGGATATGGAGGGGTATCCGAATTCTGATATGCCTGTCGTTGCGCAGGTAACAAATCTATAGCGCAAGCTGGCAAGTACATGTAGAAAATCTTTTTTGCATCTACGATAAATGTATCTGTGAAAATGTCATTTCCATCTATGCAATTCCAGCAGAACAGCTCAACACATTTAAATAGATAAAAATTTACATTTTCTGAAATGGAATTTCACAAGGAGCAAAAAGGTATGTTTTTTCATCATTTTCTTAAACAGGCTGCAAGTGACTAAAAATGACAAAGAGTTTTGAATGATTTTATTTATTTTTTGACTTAAGGGGCGCACCATTTGATTTTCAGGGGGGGGCATGGAAGTTGGGGTCGAGTCAAGTTTTTTTTTTAGCCGCCGAAGGCGGCGACATTTTTTTTTTTCGCCGCCTTTGTCGGGAAAGTTTTTTTTATTACATTTTTTTATGTTTTTCTTTAATTTGAAGTAATCAGGTAAAGTTTTTTTTTTCTTACTCATCTTTGGGGCAAGGTTTTTTTTTTCGACGCCTTTGGCGGCGAAGTTTTTTTTCTCCCAAAAAACTTCCATGCCCCCCCCCCCCTGAGAATCAAATGGTGCGCCCCTAAACATCCAATTTGGGTCATATTTTAGGACCATCATGAATGAAATTAATTTTTTGATACATATTTTTCTTCCCAGCTTGGTCGACGTGTAGAGCAGATTACAATGATAGCTGATATGGAAGGAATGGGGCCACATTTTCTATGGAGACCTGGACTTGACTACACTAAAGCTGTGAGTATATTGTCACGAACGTGTAAGTTCGTTCGGTGTATAGACCCGACGGGAAGTCCTCTTTTGGTGTATGCACTGCGAGCTAGCTCTGGGTGCGGGAGGTCCCGGGTTTGAGTCACGGCTAGGTCGTATGAAAAATTTCGGAAATCGGTATGCTTCGTGATTATTACAGTAGAGTAAGTGGGGTGGGTTACATTCAGCCCGTTACAATATAGTTATCTGCTCATTTAGTTTGCAGTATAAGGCATTGTTTTACTTCTATACTTTGATCATCACTAAATGGGCAGGAATTGATAATTCACAAGCAAACGTAATTTCACTCACAGTTGCACCATAGATACCGTATGAGAGTTCCACATATGATATGGGATGCATCTGCTGTACTTATACTGTGTTCAGCTACGTTCAAGATTTTCTGTGTCAATTTTTGATGTAAATGGACCTGCCTAATAAATGTTGATCTAAACAATGGCAACTGCTAGAACTGCCAGTTCCTGGAAGTTAGCCACCGGTTGAATTTTAAAGCGGCCCTTAATGTGTCCAGTCGCGGATCTAGGATCTAAATTTTACGGGGGGG
>JXSR01S074801.1:68237-78304 GCA_000969725.1 Ophiothrix spiculata | reverse complement strand
TTTCCCCTCTCACTCGGTCTAAAACATTGGATTTGCTTTTTGGATGAACATTTTGTGAGGTTTCATCCTGGTCAGGTTATTTATATAGAGACTTGTTTATATTATTAGTCTGGTTCAGTAATCCACTCTCTTGAGAAATCACAGACTCAGTTTAAAGGGATGTTCATGCACTTACAGTTTATATGTGTGTGGAAGTTCAGATTTTTGTAACTTTGAGGAATCCTGTAATCATTTTAAGGAGTCTGGTCCACGCGTACTGGTATGGGTATGCACTTGTTTTGATTTTGCAAGTGCAGCAACATACATGCGCATATGCAGAATAGTTTTGAAGCCAAAACAAATGTCACATTTTCTAATTTTTCATGAAAAATAGGTCAGTGACACCCACTCTTTATTTTGTTAATTGAAAGAAAATACTTTTACCCAAATTTTGTGAAAAAATTGACAAAATTTCAGTGGGAAGTTTTTGAATTAACACTACTGAAATAATGTCTACCTATCTTGAGTTTATTTACTCTTGTTCTATGCCTCCCATGATATATAAACAAACTAGGATCACTGCCACTTCTGCAATGGTTATTGACAATATACTTACCAATAATCATGAGAAGATCCAGTCAGTCATTTACTTATATTAGTGATCACAGGCATAACCCCCATCCTTGTGTGTGTATTTTATGTTTTATCACTTTTGATTCTATTTTGATCTTTTGCAGCTCTCTTTCTCTCCAACATCATCGATGTTTGGACATGCCAAAGTCCTTATCCTGCTCCTATCCGTCATCTTCTGCTGTCTTGGTTTCACTGCCATGTCTATATTTGTAGGATTCCAACTGGATGTCAGCCTCTGTCTCTTCATGCTAGCCGAGGTAAGCTCACAAAGGAATATTCAGACTTAAATGATAGATACTTATAGGCAGGCACACTATAACGAATAGGAGGTAATGGCAAGTGACATAAATCTGCAGATATCAAAATGAATTTCCTGCCAATAATTGTGTGTTACCATCACTTGACGTTGATTAATTCGATAACCACTGCAGGCTGCCGTAGGTTTGCTGCCGTTGCTTTATATCCATAACTCGCATTCGTCACCCTCCATTATGAATTCATTACAGTGTGAGTATGCTTTTCTTTTGCAGCCACATATTTTTTTAAACAACACAATCATGTTTGACATCAACATGGCAGAATCTTTAGTTTTGTTACTGAAATTGTTCAAATTGATATTCATGTTCGTTGGATAAATTAAAATGCAGTAGATACTTTGTCTTGAAATTATTTTGGATTTGACAAATGGTTGAAGACCAAAAACATCATTTATGTGGAGTGGTACACTTTGTTCTTTGAATCGCTGATCTCAATCTGCATTTGCATAGATGTGCAAATCATTGAGAGGAAAGTGACATTTACAGAGCTCTTCCACTGAAGTCTTAATCACCTAAATGAAAGAATTCATTCATAGATTGCTGAGGAACGATGGTGGACCATCACCAAAAATATGTGATGTAAAAAGTAAGCGTTTTTTTATTGATGAATTTACTAACACTTAAAGAAAATTCATTAGTAATTTTTACTTTGTTGTCATCTTTGCATGATGATGACCAGATTAATGCTGATATTTGAGTATCTGTCTTGCTGTCATAAAATCACAAAGACATCAGATTTGTTCAAGTGTACACACTGGTGCCTTGGTCACATAACAATCGACTGCCGACCAATGTCTGGTAAGCAAAAGGAATCCGTAGGGCCAAAACATCGAGTAGGTCATGCATTGTTTGGTTGGTCATCAGTTGGCTCTGGTATTGCACTAGTAACATACTGTAAATAGAGTTGACCTGCCAAATTGAGAATAAAGTGTGTTATAGTACTATTGCAAATTTACAGCTATTTCAAACTCCAGTTTGGATTTGCTTAAATTTGTAACAAATTTGGTCATGGTTTTGGATGCATTTTAACTTGACTGTTATTTTCATGGTAAGTCAGTTCAATGAAGTTCCAACATCCATGGATGCCTTATGTTTGAATGCATGTGATGGGTATGTTTTATACATTGACAATCTATCACTAAATCATGAATTTTAATTGATCTTGTATACATAAAGTATAAAGCTGACCCACTTTTGAAAAATATATTATTACATTTAAAAGTAGTCATCAATGTTGATATTATTAAGTTGAAATTTGAAATAAACAACTTAAAACTAACAGATCAATCTGAATTAATGTAGTTGTAATCTGGTTACATATCATTTTCAAATACAGTAATTTTTTATATGGAATATGATCAGGTTTTTATCAATTCAAATGTGTGAATAGAGCAAAATGTGATAAAGCTATCACTAAATATAAAGAGTAACATCAGCTACATATAGTCACTGTATTTGATATGCAGTGCTGAAAGTAGGTGACCTATATAACTAAGTTTTGTTAGTGAATACATGAATGATAACAGTGCCAATATTTGTGTATTCAATAACCTGTCTGATATAATGGTTAAGACTTTGAGCCTGGAGGCGATACCAGGTGAAATCGGGTGAACTTGTTTAACTGACTGGCAGACTGTCATATAGCTCTGTTTATATTGGCGTATCGGAAGAAAATTTGTTGTTTGCTTAAAGTAAAGGTTTTGTAGTGGTTAGGGCACTCAACATTGGTGTGGATGTTTGCATTGGCCCTAGATATATCAACATCTACATTTTCAAGGCCCAAGTTCAATGTAACAGTTTAAAACTCTTGTTGTACACCCTTTTGATTAAATGATACCAAGCACTCATAAGATCTAAAGAAGGTTTAGACCACATGGGCACCACCCTTTGCATACAGGTTGGTCGGTCGGTACGGTCCTGTCATGACTGACAGCTTGCGACTGCAACAACATCACGCCACCTCTGATGATCCTGTACAAGGTTGTAAAGTTCATGGAGGGGCCATCCAACCATAGATTTGATTTGGTTGGATTTTATCTGGTTTTAGGTCTTCCAGGCTTCCTTCTCCCTTCGACACAACCTTGCATGATGACTTTCTCTAAGGAGTCTCAACCTCGTCTTGCAATATGTCCAAAATAATTCATCATCAGGCTTTGAACATGAGATAGCAGACACCTTTTTGGTTGTATCTCCTCCAGGACGCTGATGTTTGATCGTTTCATAAACCAAGAGCTACGCAACATACGTCGCCAACACCACATTTCAAAGGAGGCGATCTTAGACTGATCTGCTTTTGTCAATGTCCATGATTCGCAACCATATGTAGCAATTGGAAAAATAAGCGTTGAGACCAGGCACTTTTTTGTTGTTTTCGTGATGCCTCTGTCAGTCTAGATTTTATTAAGACCAACCATAGCTGATTTGGGCATTGCTATAAGTCTTCGCAGCTCTGTAGAGCAACCACTGCGAGTAGTGATCAGTGACCCAAGAAAGTTAAACTGTGTCACATGTTCAACTTCAGTACCATCAACCACAATTGGGTCCTCATTCCCATCACTTCCTACAATCATTATCTTGGTTTTGCTGACATTCAGCCGAAGACCAAGGGTCTCACTTTCAGCTTTCATGATAAGAAGTAGCTCTTCTAATTCCGCTGATGCACTTGTTGCTACAAGGGTGGTGTCATCAGCATATCGTAGGTGACTGAACTTGTAACCCCCAATGGGTAGGCCTCCGTTCCAGTTTTCCAGAACCCGTCTCAAAATGTATTCTGCATCATCATCATCATTCAACTGCAGAGCAGACGACTACAAGATTTCTCCAAGTTTTTCGATCAGTTGTCAGTACATTGATGTCGGCTGTCTGAAGGCAATGATCCATGTCCCCAGGGATGTTCTGGTTGTATGAGAGATAACTTGTCCTTTGACGGCCAGGTTTCCTCCTGCCATGTCTTGGTTCAAAGAGAGCATATCGTCCTGCTGGCTCGTCTTCTGGCATTCTGAGAATATGGCCAAGGAAGCGTAGCTGACGTTGCCTTACGGTATTAATGAGGGGCTGGGTGTCAGTAATCCGGTAGACTTGTACATTGCTTACCAAATCTAGACGCTTGATGTTAAGCATTATTCTATAACATGATGTTGCAAATGCATTTGTCTTTCTCTCCATATCAGACGAAATTATCCAGGACTCGCATCCATACAAAAATATACTGACACAGGTGGTGTTAAAAAGCTTGATTTTGGTGACAATTGAGATGGATGGACTTCTCCAGACTTTTTCTAGCTTCCAGAAAGCAGCCCATGCCAGAGCCTTCCGCCTAATAAAGTCACTTTTGCTGTTGGCCATCATGGATCATAAGTATTTGAAATTGGTTACATGACTTATTGGCTGGTTATATACCTCTAGAGGCGGTTGAGGGTTACAGATAATGGTCATGTACTCGGTCTTAGGTACACTGATGATGAGGCCAAGATGTTCTGCCTCAGTAGCTGTTCTGTTTAGCTGAGCCTGTGCATTTTGCATTGATGATTCTAGCAGGGCTATGTCATCGGCAAAATCAAGATCATTTAGGGTTACCGCTGGGTGTCTCCTTGACTGACCAGGGTGTGTCACAACGCCAGACTGGTTGTCAGCTGTTGCTCTTTTCATCAGGTAGTCGATGATTATTATGAACAAGAATGGAGCAAGAACATCCCCCTGTAACACTCCAGTGATGACTTGGAATGGATCTGTTATGTTACCATCAACCATCACAGCACTCTTTGAGTTGTCGTAAAGGACCTGATGGCTTGCACTATAACTTCTGGTATTCCATAATGGCGTAGGATTGCAAACATGGCATTTCTTCTGATGGAATCGAATGCTTTCTTAAAGTCAATGAATGTAATGGTAAGCGGAAGCTGGTAATTCCCAAAGGCTTCGATGATCCTTCGCAAGATGTGGATTTGTTGTGAACAGCTCCTGCGAGGTCGAAAGCCAGCTTGGTTGTTCCTCAACACTGGATCAACATGATCTCTGACTCTCTTCAACAGTATCTTATTGTATACTTTGGCACAGATGGACATCAAAGTAATTCCCCTGTAGTTGGTCATGAGGGTCAGATCCCCTTTTTTCAGTAAAGGGACAATAAGATTGGTGATCCACTGGTCGTGGGGGTATGTTTAGTAAAGACTTCAATGCAGAATGCATGTATGATGTTAGCCATTGCTTCTCCACCAACTTGTAGGGCTTCTGCTGTGATGGCATAGTCAAACCCTGCAGCTTTGTTGCTCTTCATACTGCTAATTGCCTCTTTTACTTCCTCTAAAGTCGGTGGATCAATGCAGATCGGGAGATCTTGATCAGCTGCTGGAGGAAGAGGCGATGTTGTAAGTGATTCACTACTGTTGTTGAGAAGATCAGCAAAGTACTCACTCCATTCGGCAAGAAGTTCAGCATCGTTGGATGGGGCGGTGCCGTCACGCTTCTTGACTTTATGGTTTGGTCGACTACTCTTTCCTGAGATTTTGTTGATGATTTTCCAGGTGGTGTTGCAGTCGCCTTTCTGATCAGCATCTTGGAGGGCTTCCATCTGTTGTTGTATGAAAGCCAATTCATCACATCTGTATGACTCATTCAGCTTGGTGTTTAGCTTTCTCCAAGTGTCTCTTGACTAACGTGTTCATATGAGTAGGTATCTCTTCTTTGCTTTATTTCTTTCCTCACGCAGTCTGAGAGTGTCATCTGATACCCAGCTTGGCATTCCACAAGGTTTGGTTTTGCCAACTACCTCCTCTGCTACTTCAGCAACAGACTTCTCAAAATGATTGTATCTCTCCGTGATTGACGTTGACTCGTCATCCATACAGAGATCCTCAAATTTGTTTGATAGCTTGATCTGGAATTTCTGTTTGATTTTAACATCTTGCAACTTCTTCCAGTCAAACTTTGGCCTCTTGCTTGGTTTTCCCTTAGAGGTACGGAGGCTGGTTGTGAGCCTTACACTGAGGATACGATGGTCTGAGTCCAGTTCCACAGAGTTATAAGCCCTGCAATTCCTCAAGGAATTTACCCACTTGCTGTTTATAAGTATATGATCCAGTTGGTGTGTGGATCCTCCTGGATGCATCCATGTCCAGAGACGCTTTCTTGGTTGAGGAAATCTAGTTTGAGCTGGGCGAAGCTTATATTCTTGGCACAAATTTCCACTCCCCATTTTCATTTGTGTCATTGTAATAACAATGGGGTCCAATCACCAAAGGTTGTGAGTTGTGACTGTCCTGGCCTATTCTAGCATTGAAATTGCCAAGGATGAGATGTTTATCATGCTTCTTCAGCTTCTCCAGATGGTCTTCAAGAGCGCTATAGAAGGCGTCTTTGTCTGCATTACAGCTTGATTCAGTTGGTGCATAGATGATGGTTACTGTCAGCTGGGGGTTGCCATGGAAAGTGGCTGAAATTATTCTCTGGTTTACAGGAATAATGCTCTGAAGACATTAGTAGATGTGCTTGGAGACAACAAGTCCAACACCTCCCTGCCTCTGGTCTGTGGCTGAGCTATAGATGAATGCCCAATTCTTATCATCTGACCACATCTCTTGCGTCAGGGATGATGTTATTAATCTATGTTCTTGAATCCCTACTATATCAACTTCTGCATCATTGCAGCCCATGAATAGTTGATGAAGTTTTCCCTTCTGGTATAGTGTACGCACATTGTAGGTGGATATTACAAGTGGTTTGAAGGAAGGTAGACGAGACATACCAGGACCAGCAGTCTGTGATGGTGTGCCAGGTTCCCGTTGGCCTGTCATAGAGTCTTCAGGGGACATCTGTCTAGCTATCTTCGATCTTGAGCCTGAGTTTTTCTTTGTAGTTTTCGTAATCCAATGGTTACCAGATTGTTTTACTCAAATCTGGTTGCTGGGTTTCAACGGGGGATTGGCCCTGAACAGCATACGGAGGTTGAACAGGATGATCAGAGGTGGAATATTGACCTTGATGACATGTTCGGCACCACCCCAGGCCTAGAAATTCAGCGAGAATCCATTCTCGCAGAGATTCTCCCCAAAAGGATTTTGCAAGAATCCAAATAGATTCTCGTAAAATGAGGCAAACACAGTATGTGTGAATGTAAAGAGTCCAAAGATTCTTACAAAGATTCTCCCACTGTAGATTTGCAAGAATCCAATTAGATTCTCGCAGCAATGAACGAATTTCTACCCCTGCACCCTACTGACGGTCGAGATGATGTATGCAGTCCGCTCACTGCCATTGATGATGATATTGGCTATGGGGGTAGGGACACCATAAGTGATTAAAAAACTGATGGCCTAGTCTACAAGAATATAGAGGACAGTGTTCATCATTAAACCCAGTTGCCACCCAGACACAGTTATCTGACAAGTCAAACAACTTGTATATGGGATACATCTGACCCGCCAGCTGAGGAGATCTGTGTTTATGTACCCCTCAGCAGCATCGGTGAAGTCTTGATTTTTCCCAGGTCTCAGATGCCTTTAACCTACCAGAGCAATGAAAAAGCTAAACCTAGGCAACCGGATGCTGAGAAGGAGGAAGAACTGGTAAAGAGGAAACTGAGCTATGAGAGGTTGCTCAGGCCTCACTCTGGTCGCTAGACGAAAAAAAAGACCAGCCCACCACCAGGTTGCAGAGTGTAGGAGACAATCTTGTCTAACACCCTGGCCGATATTTAACCAGTCCGAGTCGCCCTTCTCTGTTCAAACACAGACTTGCTGGTTATCATGTGTGTTGATCACCCATCTCAAGGAGAGCCTTCCACAAAGCACTATGCCTGACGCAGTCAAATGCCTTGACATTGTCTATGAAGCAGAAGTAGATCTTTCTGTTAAATTCTGTACACACTGTACACTCTGCATACAGGGCCTTTTAGAAAGGGGCTACCCTAAGCATAACACTTGCAGCCATCATGGGATAAACCTTTACCTGCCTTTATGCAAAAGAAGATATCTGGACCTTCCCATCATTCTCCTTGTTTCCAGATGGATGTTTAGGTATCATGAATGATGATAGTGATAAAACATATGTGAAATGCAAATTTTGGATGAGTTCTGCTAATAAAGGCATGGTGGGGAGGCGCTGTTGTTATCTTTTTTCCCTGTCTGCTAAGTGAAGGTTCTATTCTTGGTGACGTTATTAATCAGAATTATATATTTCAGACACACAGCATCAATTTGATTGATGCAAGTCAGGATCTATAGTTAGTTCCTCACATTAGATGGAATTGATTGGACACTTTGATGGAAATCATTCTTCAGAACGAAAATCAGATTGTCAATCCTGGCTAGTTACCAAAAGTCGTGCCTTTATATGAAGTTAGATTTAGATTGAGCATTCTGCTTGTTGTACTGAATGAAAATGCCAGAGTAATGCAGCTTTCATACTCCTGTAGTTTTGCAGCTTTGTTGCTGCGTGACGTATATTTTTTGCAAAATCTTGCCGCTTCCGGTTTTCGTAGCGGCAAAGCTACATGTCAAAAAGATAATCGATATCGGCAAAATTTTGTCGCACGACAAGATTTTTCGAGTTGAAATGAATTCAACTTTCAGAGCGACATGAAGTGGCAAATCTGCAAAGCGATAAAACTGCAAAGCTAAAAAAGTATGAAACGAACCAAGCGACAGAGCTGCAAAGCGACAATAAGTATGAAATTATTCAAATTGCTACAAAACAAATCAAAAATGCAGTTCTTTAAACTTTAATGTAGAGCAATCAACACATGCCTTTTGGCACATCAATAATGTAGTTTACGGTAATTACTTGTTATATAATTCATGTTGTTCTTATACAAGTCATGTTCCATCCTCAATTCCAATGGGTTTAACAGGATTTTTTATGTATTTTGATTTCTAATGGGTAAAAATAGAACTTAGATCTTTTTATTTACTATACCCTACTATATAGCACTTCATTTCTAGTCTCTATTGGCTTTTTTATTATCAAACAGGCTTTAATTTTCATCATGCCTTGACAGTCATCCCATATGCCAAAGCGTCAATGTCAAACAAACCACCTGTGAATAAATCTTGATTCAATATATTACAAGGCTGCGATAAAATTGAACTCCAGGGAGCCGGACTTGTTTTAATTAGATGCAGTACACCACTAAAAAAATTGCTTTCAAAATGGTAGAAGTGTTGTGTGAAAATATGATGAACTCAACTTGAAGTGATCACAAAATAGTCCATCTTCAGAATCTTTTAAGTAAATACTGATGAAATTTGCTAAGATCGTAAACTCCCATATGGGAAGGCTTCAATGTCAAACAAAGTATTCTGTGAATAAAGTTTGAAGTTATGATAAGAAAGACTTATTTGTTTCTTTGCAATATACAAGTTAAATTGTTTTAATCAAAATGGGTTTGGTTGCATTATTGGACCTTTCAATGTGGTGGGTCACATACATTTTGCAAGGCTTTGGTGATATTAAATTGTAGGGACATAAGCTTGTGTTAATTTGATGCAGTACAGTTTATAAAACAATAATTTATAAACTAGCAGGAAAATTTTGACATGACGTGATAAGAAACATGATCCAAGTTCAGATTTTTTTATTTTATTTTATTTTTTTTTTTTGGGGGGGAGGTAATTTGTAAATCCCATATGCCAAAGCTTCAATGTCAAACACACCACCTGTGAATAAATCTTGATTCAATATATTACATGGCTGCGATAAAATTGAGGTAGGGAGACAGGCTTGACTAAATTAGATGCAGCACTGTAGATCTAAAAACAATTGCTTATGAAATAGTTGAAGCATTGGGTGAAAACAGGATAGACATAAGCACCAGATAGACTTTTTTATTTTTACCAATTGTAAAATCCAGACAACTGAATGCATATTGACCTCGAGTTACCAGACAATATAATTGTTCGGAATAATCCGCTAAAACTCCAATTAGAATGATAAAAAATCAAGACGGTGACAAACATTCCAAATGAAAATGTTTCTCATTGAAAAATATAAAGCAATGAGCAAATCTTTTCTTCAAAATAAAATCCACATTACCTGTCAATGACAGGTTTCAGATTATATTGAAAAGACCTAGGTAATTATGGTATTGTTTGAAAACAACGATTACCAAAAAAAGTAATGTTAATATGAATTATCAAAATACTA
>JXSR01S074801.1:19673-32690 GCA_000969725.1 Ophiothrix spiculata | reverse complement strand
TATACACCAGTTGGTTATAAATGTTATAATGAATAGCTTCATAATTTAACTTGTCTTTAAACTTATGGGAAAAGCAGAATTACAAGATGGACTTTGATTGATATGATATGCTTGATAACACAAAGTTTAGGGATTTGTGACAAGCTTTGTAAGTATTAACATAAGAATTTAAAATTTGTCCATCAGCTAACTTGTTCAAACCTTCTTTAGTCCATTATCTTTGCAAAAAAAACCTGAACAACACAGTAAATTACCCAGCATCAGTGTCAGAATATTGCAAAATGCATGTCTACGTAGTAATGCTGTCAAACTTGCATGACTAAAAGCTGTAATGCATGTTGCTCAACTGAAACAGGGCCAAGTAAAATTAATATTTGTTTCCGGTATTATGAAAAGTGATAAAATTTGCATTTTCGGGTGCATTTTTTGGGAAGGAAGGGTTAACGGAAACAAACATGAAAGTGATAAAATTTGCATTTTTCGGGTGCATTTTGGGGGAAGGAAGGGTTACCGAAAAAAAAACCCATATTATTTTACTTGGCCCAGGAATTTTGTTATACTTCTAGATTGATAGAGTCTATGATAATCTTCTGAGAACCTAACAGATGACACCGCACTTAATGAATATGATGGATCACATGAAAAAGTCCAATCGCTCATACCACACAACAAAACTGTCAGACATAAAAAGAGTTTCAATTTTGATTCTAATAGGTAACAAATCTAAAATATCTAGAATTATAATATACTTGCCTCATTACAGCCTTCTTCAGAACACTGGTACAAAGAACCAATGGATGCAGCAGCCTCTGTCACCGTGATCTTGGTACCTTTACCTGCACCCACATTGCCAGCCACTGTCGCAGCAGGAGTTGAACCCATGCCTGCAGTTCCACCTTGCAATGCCGGATCGACCACGTTGTATATAGCCGATTCATCAGAATCCTGCTGGCTTGTCACTTGTACCAATGATGATGGAGTTACCAGACTAGCTTCTTGGGAAGTCGTTGGTGTAGAAGACGTTGGGACTATTCCTGGTATGTTTTGTTGCAAAATCAGATTTTGTGAAAGATTCAACCCATCTCCTGATAATGACAGCAAATTTTGATTGAGTTGAGGATCTCCTTGAGCACTGGGCGGTATATTTGATCCTGTTGTGGCGAAGCCTAGTGTAGGTTCATTTGGAGTAGTACTTCCACCCAAAACCTGGCTGAGTATATTATCGGCTTGTGAATTGGTTAGCGTGGATTGGCTGATGGTGACTTGGTCAGTATCTGATGGGGCAATTGTCTGTGTTGTGGTAGGTGGATTATCGATGACTTCTGCTGTTGATGATGTCTGGATTTCCACTGGGGCTGCAACCATAGCAGGTGCCCCTGTAGCCTGAGTCACCTCGGTGCTACTGTCTCCAGCAATAGCCACTGATGTCACCTCACATGCTTCAACTGATGGTGCTGCTTGCGTTTGTACAACTGGGAATGGAACTGTAACTATAGAGTCATCAGTCACAGCTGTTGATTGTACATCCATGGTTTCAGACAACTGGACTTGTGTCTGTTCCAAAGTAGCCATTTGTGGCTGCACAATTGTTTCATATTGACCATTTTCATTGACTTGAATCAGAAGATTTTGACTGTCTGTTGCTTGTACTGTGGTTTGAGGTGTACCTTCGGGTTGTGATGTTAATACTGTATTTTGAGTTAACCCTGAAGTATCTTGTGCCATCTGAACAGTAGTATTCCCTAGATTAAGATCAGTGGCTTGCAACATGATAGGGTTGAAACTACCTTGCTGTAGTTGCTGTAACAAACTTGGATCAATTTGAACAGTGATACTGGGATCAAGTCCTTGGATTTGGAAGTTCTGTCCAAGATTGGTAGCGGTAACCTGTAGTTGCAAACCATCCAGTCCTTGAAGGATGGTAGCGCCATCTGGAAATGTTGCTAAAGTCTCCTGACCAGCAATTGTAATTGGCAAGATCTGCTGGGCAGTAAAAGCTTGTTGCTGTTGTGCTTCTTGCTGCTGTTGGTGCTGATGCTGTAATAAGTCCTGTTCTGTCATTGGGGGTGCTGGTGGTTCAGGTTCTTCAGGCTCCTCTTCTAATAACTCCACTGTTTCAGTTGTCTGTTCCTCCATGATTTTATTCTTTGGTACTGATCTAAGAATACTAGGTTTCTTAGGCCTATCTTCAGGCTTGTCGTGTACATTCTGTAAGTGCATCTTACGAGATCCAGAAGTTCTGAACATCTCGGTGCAATGTGGACATTTGAAAGGCTTAGCCCCTGTGTGTAACCTCATGTGTACTTTGAGACTTCCTTTGGTAGCAAACATTGTGTTGCATACATGACAGTTGATTGGTTTGGAGCCTCTGTGTGTGCGCATATGACAGTCTAACGTAGACTTGACGGTAAATTTCTTCCCGCAATCGTCACACTTGAATGGTTTCTCTCCTGTGTGAATCCTAATGTGTCGCAACAAATCGCTAGGTTTCTTAAAACTTTTTGGGCAATGCTGACACTGATTGGCAAACTTTGGCAATTTCTCCAATTCCTTGTGCTTATCTTTGATCTCACTGACACGTCCTTTTTCAGCTGCAGATTGGATCAGGACCTTCTCCGATACTGTTGCATGCTTAGGCGGATTGGATTGTGCTAGAGTTCTGGCTTCTTCCTCTGTTAATTTAACCACTTGTCGTGAACGGCGTGTTATTTCAATTTCATTTTCTTCAGCCTCGCCACGATGTTGTTTCAAGTGGCGTTTCAAATTCAAACTGAATTTAAATTGCTCACCACACTCTGAACATTTGAAAATTTTATTGGAAGTATGAACGTTCATATGCCTAGTGAGAGATCCATTTGTGGTAAATGTTGCATCGCATACATTACATTTGAAGGCTTTGATGCCTGTGTGTGTTCGCTGATGGGCTTTGAGGACTCCACTAGAAACAAAGGAACGCCCACATTGTGAGCAGGTGTAAGGTTTCTCTCCTGTATGGGACCGAATATGTTGTTTCAAATGACTAGATTTCTTGAAAGCTTTGCCGCAGTATCCACATCTGTATGTTCTCTTGCCATCTTCCCCGTCACTTCTCAAAATAGCCTCTTTGGTTCGGTTTTGTAAAGATACAATATCTTTCTGTAGCTGTTGAAAATTGTTCTGCTGTAAGATTGACGGATTCTGACCTGTGATGGCCTCCAACTGCTGTTGGATTTGCTGGGTCTGTAAACTGACATGTGCCTCTTGGTTCAAATTCTGCTGGTTGTTTGTCAATGTTGCTAACACTTGTTGGCCAAATGCTTGTGTGCTGAGCGCAGCAGCTTGTACTTGGGTGAGAGTTTGAGCTCCCAGCGCTGCTTGTGTGAGTGTATCTTGTCCTGTTGCATCATGAATTTGTAAAAGCGGTTGTTGTATAATAGCCTGTGAGGCAAGAGTAGTCTCTGCTAGGACTGCTTGCTGTGCGAGTGCTTCTTGTCCCAGTTGACTTTGCTGGAGTCCAAGAAGGGCATTCTGAGCTTGCTCTACTAACTGATCCGTGATGCTGTCTTGTGCTTCGATATTTTGTGTTGTAACTTGTGTCTCAACAGGTTGTACTTGTACAGGAATCTCTACCAGTTCTTCAGCATGTGGTATTTCACCTTGGTCAGCCTCTTGTTGCTGTCTAGCCTGCATTCCCAACTCTCTTTTGTGAGTTTTCATGTGTTTTTTACAATTCACTGATGTCTTGAACGTCTTTTGACAATACGGACACATAAACGGACGGACTTCACTGTGGGTCGACATGTGTCGTTTCAAGCTTCCATTGGTGGTGAATGTGCCATCGCAAATCAAACATTTATAGGCCTTCACCCCTGTGTGTGTTCTGCTGTGAGACTTGAGAACACCGGATGATACAAAACACTTTCCACACTGCAAACATTTGTAAGGTTTTTCCCCTGTATGTGACCTGACATGCTGCTTTAAATGACTCGATTTTTTGAACCCTTTAGCACAATACTGGCACTTATATGGCCTATCAATGCTGGTCCCGCCTTGCTCTAGCCCACTTCCTACAAACTGGTTGTATAAACTTGCCCCTCTAGCAGGCGGCTGTTGTATCAACCCCGTATCTGTAATCAGAATTGGTTCCTGTAGCGGTACGTCTGGAAGATCCATTTCCACTCTATGCGCTTGTCGTCTTGCGATTTTACGAGCCTTGCTTTGATTAGGATCTTTAAAATGTGACGCAATGTGCGTCTTGCGATGACCTGATGTGCGAAACTTCTTGTCGCAATGTGGGCATTCAAACGGTTTGGCACCAGTGTGAAGTCTTAAATGGACTTTGAGGCTTCCATGTGTGGCAAACATTTTATGACATACATGGCATTTATACTCTTTCACTCCCGTATGTGTTTTCATATGCGCTGTTAGTGTACTCTTCACGGTAAATGCTCGGAAACACTGCGTACATTTGAACGGTTTCTCATGAGTATGAATTCTAACGTGGCGCACAAGATCACTTGGTTTCTTGAAACTCTTGCTGCAGTATCTACAAGTGTGAAGGCGGCCAATATTTCTGGGTCTAATGACTACCTGCTTCTGTTGAGCTTGCAGAAGTTCTGCCACCGACTGAGCTAATCTTGGAACACCCGTGGTGGAAGCAATGCTACCATCACCACCTGGATGTTGCTCACCTAAAAGCCCACTATTTTCCAGTGCTTGCTGCAAGATATCAGATGTCAAATTAGCACCCAAAGCTATTCGCTGAATTTGCTGCTGGGCTTCAGCTGTATCTGTGGAATTCTCCGACAACTCAAGAAGTTGTTGAATGACTTCACTAACAGCATTAAGGGTTGTATCGGGCAAGTCTACATTTGGCATGATCTCTCTAGCCTGTTGTTGTGTGTTGGCTTCATTTTGGTTTCCTTTGGCGGCTAACATCAAGCTTGCTTTCAGTGTGACCATAGATGGCGGCCCTGTGTCGCTGTGCATTTTACTGATGTGGGCATTCAAACTACCCAGTTTTCTAAACACACAAGGGCATTCTTCACAGGGAAAAGACTGTTCCATAGTAACATTGACTTCATGGACCCTGGCAATGTGAGCTCGGAGGTTTCCTTTTTGTGAGAATGGTGCCTGACATAGATCACATATATGGCGTTTTTCTCCAGTGTGTTTGGACAGGTGAATTTGTAGAGCTCCTTTCTGGTTGAAAGCTCTATCGCATTCTTGACACTTGTATGGTCTTTCACCTGAAAAAAAAAAAAAAGATTCATATATTTGTATCAAAAAAGAAAACTGGTACGTTATCATGGATAGTTGAGCAGTGAGCACTATATCAATTTGCAATACAATGGAATGGAAAACAAGTACTTACTTAAACAATTTCATGGGCAAACATTTAACTTTGTTTCTCTGTACATCATTTAAAGGTGAACATGTATAACTCTCATTCATCTGGTTTGGTAAATAAATATTGTGAATTGAATATAGACAACCAGAAAATAATACTCACGAGCAACCTACGTTGCGGGTTATACCATCACGGTCACCGTTTAGCTCTAAGTTATGAAGTTGATGACCTTGTAGCTAGTTGTTTCAGCTAGACGATGCATGGAACAGGACAATCAAAACTTAACCTCCAAAGATGACATCTTCTCAACATCCTGTGATGTTATCTAGATGAAACAACTAGCTACAAGGTCATCAACTTCATAACCTTGCTGAAGGGTGATAGTATTAACCGCAACGTTGGTTACTCTTATTATTTTGTGGTTGTCTAGATTTAATTCACAATATTAATAAAAAGGTTAATTAGCGTACGAGTTCTATATATTTATTTGGCTTGCATAGTTTTTCCTTAGTGTTTGGTAAATGTATAGTCCTTATGGATGAATTACTTCCCAAGTGGGTGTTGAAATTATTGAATGGTATGTCCGTACTCTGGCAACTAAATGGTAATTTGACTGAGAATGCGGCTGTTGAGCCAGTCAAGCGTTGTTCTTTGCTTACGCACAATTTGGCGGCAAAATGTATGATGCGTGTAGCATCATAGTTAAGTTATTGTAGCGCACAACAGAACGCACAACAGAACGCACAGCGGAGTCACTACGAACTTGCGCAGCGTCGGTCTAGGCATGGCGCCCACGTGGTGAATCCCGTAACTTAGCCGGATTTTTAGGGTGGACTTTCTTTAATCTATGGGTATGTCTATTAGAATCAACTATGTGTATGTCCAGTTAAAGATTTCAATGTAACACTGTGTGTTCATAGCTAATTTTGAATGATTTCGATCAGAACAGATATTTTGCTACAAAATGCCCAAATGATGGTAGGTAGATCAGTTACCTAAGGGCACATTCACATTTAATGATAATCTTGACTGTTCATGACTGATGTTGTTTGAGTTGTGACTCAGCCAAAATTGGAACTGTGTTTGATAAAACCAATTTCGGTCATTCATGACAGACTACACCAGTGGGTATGGGTTATCAAAATCCCTGGAGGTTAAGCCAACAATCACAACAGTGTTTTTATTGATAGCATGTCACACATGACTAATGGCCTCAATCAACCATAAACTAAGACTGAAATGTGTTAAAGATTGCTATGAAACATGACATATGTAAACCAAAACATTCTACACATATATCTAATGTCTTGGTTGACATCGCTAATTCTGACTCGGCCCACAATGTGCTTTCACAATTATGTGGCTTAACAAGACTACTAGTGTCTCAGTCATCAATCGTGGCTCAGGCATTACTGTCTTATTCATTAATCGTGGCTCAGGCATTATTGTCATTCTAGTGTGAACACAACCTAAAATATAGCAAGTGCTTGACCTTTGACCCTTACCTGTATGCACTCTGACATGGCGTACCAACTGGCTGGGCTTCTGGAAGCTTTTCTCACAATGTGTACATACATGCTGAAATCCTGATCTGTCTAGCACACGTCTCTTGTGGGTAGCTGCACTCAGGCTTTTAGTGCTGCTACAAGGTAAAAGAAAATTTATACATTGAGTGTTTATAAAAGAAATGCGACCTATAATATTACAGTTACACTAAATTACTGTGGGTTTTTTTTTCACATGAAACATAAATGTGTAAACATTATAAAAAACTTAAGCTCAACAAGTAACAAGAGCTTTTAATCAGAATGTCAAATGAGTATACCGAAGTATTATACTAGATTAGAAATGGGAACTTTATGCCACTGTTATGGGAAGGAAACCAAAACCAAAACTGAAAACAAACAACACTGAATTATTAGCTACAAAGAAATATGGCACTTAGTTTGGTATTCGAAGCTCCCAAAAGATTAGTAACAAATACCCAATTTATGTAGTCATTTAGATCTGAGGAGCACATTGCAACCCCCTCTTCCTTTAGGGGACATGTAATAAATTAACAAAATGCAAATTAAGGACAAGAAACAGGTGATCTTTCAGATCACCATGCTATGAAATATGGTGGTCCACAAATGTTTTTAGTGATCCACAATGACTACAAATAATACAAATAATAATAATAATAATAATAATAATAATAATATCGGCATTTATATTGCGCCTTTTCCAGTGGATACAAAGCGCTGGCCATTATTATTACGCCGTAACAAGGGAATCGTCAGAACCATTTCGCCTTAAACTAGGACATTTGCGGCCAATGACCGAAGGCGCAGACCTATCAGCACTAAGGCCAAAAAAAATAAAAGGTTTGTCTCAGAAACTCGCGCGCATTGCTATGTGAAAGTGAATTTAGCGCGTAGACCTACGCGCTGGCCCTCTTTATTTTTTTTCTCAATAATAAGCTAGCGATCGACCACCGTGGTAAATAACTTTATTCTCGATTCAAGCGAGATTTATTTATTTAAAACTTTTTTTGTTTTGTACTTTCGTGTCATACGTGTTGAGTGACTGTGGCGGTCACTTCACACTCGTAAGTTGGGCGATTAAAATTTTAGAGCGTAAAAAAAAGAATCCCGCATACCGCATAGCTATTTTTCTAAAAAAAATAAAAAAATAAAAAATCGCATAACGCATAGCGTTTTTGCGAATGGTTTCTGAGACAAACCTTTTTTTCCCTTTGGCCTAATAGGAATCTAAAATCTTATTCAATCATAAAGATGTTCTATGATGAATTTACATTTGACATACACCTAAGAGCATATATTGCTATGTTTTGAGTTTGCCGATAGAACAATATCAGTATCAGGCCTTGTATTTTGAGGCGTGCGAGTGCGATTGCACACCCTCACACACGTAAAATGATCTTGAGTGCGATTTTCAGCACACCTAAATTTGGAAAATTTATACACAATTAGATACAAGTTACACACCTACAGCACACCTGAATATCTTGAGAAGTGCAGCTACATGTAGCACACCAGGTATTTTCAAATTACAAGGCCTGCAGTATGCAACATCACTTGCGTCAAAGCAGACTAAATTGCTTTCTTTTGAGTTATTATGTCGGCTACTGCCATAATCCATCTGCATTTTGATTGTGAATTTAGTTGCAGTGGTTGTGTGCGGTGGAAATTATAGAAATGCATTCAATCAAAGGGAATTTGATTCCAATTAATAAAGTTTTACTTACACCTTATGTTCTATTCTCTGATGCTCTTTCAGTAGAAATATCATCTTGAATTCCTTACTACATGTCTTGCACTTGTGGACACGTTGATCGCCAGTCCTTTCATTTCGATGTCCTTCAAGGTGAATGTCGAGGTCGATCTGGGTTGAAAGTTATGAAAACAGTTTGATCTTGTTAGAAATTAGAATCTAATTTGTGAGATACAGTGTACAGAGTGTCCCAATAAAAATGCATCACTTTTGTTTTTGATCATATCTCAGGAACTGCTAAATAAAAATGAAAACTTTTTTCATAATACCAATAAGTATAGTTTAGTGTTTTATCAGGCAAATTTTGAGCAAAATCCATCGAGCCGTTCTTGAGAAAACTAGAATTTTGTAAGAAGACCCAGTTTTACCCCGTTCCAATGGGTTAACCACAGTAACTCATATTTGCAACATCATAGATCTGATATGACCGTGTTACCACAGTAGAAGTTTTACTCTAAATGGAAAACTCATTTTATTCATGGATAAACACCTTTTCAGGAAAGCAACTACAAAACAACAACGACGACAACGACAACGACAACGACAACAACAACAATAGCAGCAACAACAGAAAATTCAGGATTTGAATTAATTAAACATGATTAAAACTTGATAGATTGTCTGATCACACCCGACTTCCTTTAATAATCATCTGGGATTTAGAACGTCACATTGGTCCAGGAACATGGTGATAAGAACGGTATAACATAGGTGCCTGGAAACTGATTGTGGGCATGTGAAAGGCAGAGTTGCTTGAAATTTACTTAAACCTGTACCAAAATTATACAACATGATCTATCATGGACTGGACTAACAGACATTCCTCTTTTTACGAGGAAGAGAATTACTGCTTTGTTATTTAAAAAAGAAGCTCAAAACTTAAAAGATACAAACGATTTCTGAAATACACTATCCATAAAGGAAATCTCTGCCTTGGTTAAGTTTTCTTGAGAAACCGTGAACTCGTTTTCTTCTTATTTTTATTTAACGCTGCAAAACAGATAAACCTACACACTGAATTACAGTGCCACTTTTAGTGCTAAAAAGATATCAAAATCATGTTTTAGTGTCTATGCCATATTCTGCTTTGCAAGTTTAAAACAAATTGATCAATAGTAACCAAAGATGTTCATTGTTATAATGATGAACATGAGATACTGTGGTAAACCCAATTGGAATGGAGTAAAATTCTAGTTTTCTCAAGAATGGTTCCGACGGATTTTGCTCAAAATTTGCCAGATGAAAGATTAACCTATACTAATTGGTATTATGAAAAAAGTTTTGATTTTTATTTATAGGTTCTTGAGATATGATCAAAAACAAAAGTGATGCATTTTTATTGGGACACCCTGTACAGACACCTTAACACAACATTCTGACGATGGGCATACATGTAGTTGCAGAGGGGAGCTCATGGAGTTGGGGTTTTCTTGTAATGGCTGTTTAAATATAGCAACTATGTACTATAACAAGTTACAAATGTCTAAAAAAGTCAACTACAGGGTCAAATGTGACACTATGATTAGGACATTGACATGGAAATGCTATTTTAGTGACGTGAAAGCATTTTCAGAGATTTGTATGCATTTACATTTTATAAGTTTAATTAACAGAAGGGAGCTATTGGAGTTGGGATGTTCTTATTCTGGCATATTCAATTACCAGTATCATTTATCTTTTAAACTTAATCAGAGTCATCACAATTTTAACTTGCCTGTTCCTTCCATCCTGTTTGTCAAATTATATGATTCAATTTAGGCCTACAAGAAAATCTAAACTAAGAATTTATGAAGCCTTGAAATACAATTTGACTTTTCATTTTGACTAGCAAATCAAAATGCCTCAGACTTGTGACATTATTTGCAAAAGCCAAAAGACAGACACACACTTTTAATTTTTATCAGAAAAAACTTACTAACTGGCCACATGGTTTTTTAAAACACTGCCTGAATTTTTCTGAGACTATACATACCTGTAATGAAAATTCATCACCACATTCAGAGCAAATAAGACTCTCATCTTTCTCATGCAGCATCAAATGCGATTTGAGACTTGCCAATCTGGAGAAAACCTTCAAACAATCTGGGCATTTCAGGACATCTGTATTATGCGTTGCTTTATGAAGAGTCAAGTTATACTCCACGTTGAACGATGCGGGACACTTGTCACAGCGATTTGGTTTGTCGTTTTCATGCTCCCGTTTGTGGCGTCTGTATTGGGCAAATTTAGGAAACTCTTTTCCACAAGTTTCAATTTCACACTTGTATGGGCCATTTCCTGGGCTTCTGGGACGAATATCCTCACAGTCAATGGATCCTATGAATGAAGATCAAAGAAAATGAAGAATGTGAAAAGTTACAAAAATTCAAAATTGACTTGAAATAAGAGCAAATTCCAAACCGTAAGTGTGTAACTAATCTGTATTTTAGGTTTGGTTCGTTTGATTCATTATATGGCAAAATTTGAAGACAAACAGACATCAACATCCAATCATCACATGCATACAATGCATTCAAATTTTTATTTTTTTTTTTGCATCAAAGCGTTTTTGAGTTTCACTATTTTTTATTTTCCAATTTCTCATAGATTTTGTACACGGCACATTTGGCCACATTGAAAATTTCACAAAATGTGTCAAATTTCTTTGGCAGTGGTTCACAAATAACCTTGTTTTCTTTGCATTGCAAACTGATCACAGATTGTCATAAATTTTTGTTCATCTTTTACGAACATGAAACCTGTAAAGTTGCAATGTTGGTACTTCCTGAATTTTATTGTGATAATTTCTAGAAACACTGAATAGCCATATTTCTCAGACACAAACAAGGTGTTAAATGAAAGCTTAGTACCATTCACAAACACTTGTTTAGGGGTGTGTGTAAAGATATACAGCATCCGTGTGACGGAGTGTCCTAGCTACAATTCATTTGTGTAGAACGTAGGCCTACTTGTACATGTGCAATTATAAGTCATTGATTGCTACTTATCCGTGTAGTTCAATTAGACCCGGGCTCATGGACCTGGTTATGGGAGACACTGAAAGTATCATTACAGGGGCTTTAAAATTGTTCACCCTCGTTTGGGGGGGCCTTGTCCCTTGAAAAAAATTACCACAAATTTTTCAGTAAAAAATTGAGAATCGATCCACCCTAAATCGGTAATTGTCGATTCCCGGTTCAATTTTCAAATAATCGGCCCGATCCGATCCTGATTTTGTTATGAAGTTACTTAAACTCTCAACAGAAATAAAGTGTTAAGTATCACTGGTACGTTTTCCATGAATTTGATCATCTATTTATGTATCTAGAATCGAAATAATGATCAAGATTCAAGATTGACAATAAAAGAAATGAAAGCAAGTTACTTTGTTAGTCTGTTTAGTCCACCAAGGCAGAATGCTTGTATTTTAAACACATTTTATGGAGATTTCCAGCTACAGGTTCAAGCTGTTGTGGTATTAGTGGTGGGTTATACAGGGGTCAAAAAGGGTCATGTTTCAAATCACTTAGGGTAATAGCTCATTTGATGCAGTATGATCTCCTGATCATTTTGACACCTTTTTTTTATTGAAATCGGCCAAAAAATGAGACAGTGCAGGCCGAAAAACCAATTTCGAGGAGGGGGTCTGAAAATGTGAAATTTGACCATTGCTGGAATTCTATAACATATTTTAACCATGTTGGGGTGCATATTTATGTTTTAGAGGTCAAGGAATCCATTTTTCACATTCTTGACAGAATTGGATTTTTCGTTTTGTAAAATCCGCCATGCTGGCCACACCTTAGCGTTACTCATTTTGAAACATTTTTCGAGGTAGAATTGAAGGTTTACAAACATTCCCTTATTATTTGGCCACACCTTAGCGTTACTCATTTTGAAACATTTTTCGAGGTAGAATTTGAAGATAAACATTCCCTTATTATTTTCTAAAAGTTTCAGCATGTTGCTTTAATTCGTTTGCTCATGGTACCATTTTATTACTTTTGAAAACGCCTCCATTGAAAACACAGGGAACAAAAGTTTGTTGACCAACGCACAAACCTATGGCACAAAATTGCGTGGTTCTGTGTTTCACTTAAATTGGTGCCACGACCAAACCGTTTTGTTAAGAGACCTCAAATTTGCTGAACAGATACTATTAATGATTATCTATTGTTTGACGTTCAAATTATCGCAATCGGAATGTCCATGTTCGTTTTATTGGCTATTGCTAGAGTAATTTTTAAACCAAATTTTTGCAAAAATCGCATCTGACCAAAATCTAAGACTATTATTGTGTCAGCTAAAATTTATCAGTTAATATTGGAGACACAATTGGGTCTCAAGTTATAGGCCTAATTAATTTCAGTTTTGGAAACATATTCTGTCAGGCGAACTAACAATAAGTCAAACATGCGTTTTGCCATTTCCAG
>JXSR01S074800.1:29833-41453 GCA_000969725.1 Ophiothrix spiculata | reverse complement strand
AAGGTATACGGGGATATGCCGCTGGAATGGGTCGCTTTTTCACAAGAAATCCCTAAACATGGGTCCCGTTTTTTAGCACCAAAATCCCGAAACATGGGTCACATTTTCAAGAAAATACGCTAAAATGGTCCAAAAAAGTGTACATTTTCCAGAAAATTTTGAAAAATCAGCCCATATTTGGAGCAAAATCCTTAAACATGGGTGTACTTTTACTCAAAAATTACCCTTAAAGATGGGTATGGGTTCAACGGTCCCAGCCGCACACCCCCGTCCAGACCAAAGTTGAGTGCCCCCCCCCCCGGGTGTGCTTCCAATATAACAGCAAAGCACATCATGTAATAACATTAAGGTAAGCTTAATCTTATTGATCAGGCTCAAGTTCAATAGTCAAGGCTGCAAATAGATACCAACATTCTCAATGAATTAAAGAACATTCGATTAAACTCTATTTAATTGCAATAACATGTATGTATGAAAGCTACACGTGCATATACGATTGTTAAATCGTTTGAAAATCCCAGTGTTTGTTAAAAGTTAAAGCATTCACTAAGCACTGCCTGGGCTTCAAACCTTTTCAAGGAGGACCACCTTTCGATCATTCACCTTTAAGAAATTTCCGATGAGCGTTAAACCCTTATTTTCCACATTGCAAATGCAATATTCCGCGTCCGGGGGACCGCCCGCATACTAAAGTGGTAATCATGCTTGTCAGAGCACCTCAAAATTGAACCCTATAAATGGCGTAATTGTTGAGAGCAAATTGTACCCGTAAATGGCGTAAGAGGTAAATCGCACCCCAAATGGCGTAACAGATTAGGTATTAAAAAATAAAAAAGTTTTGACTTCATTTGCATGCACTCTGTACTTAACTTTTCTCTTGTCTTTAAATGTTTTTAACATGCACAGCAGAACACACAATTGAAAAGTTACCCTTAGCTTGAATTTACATCCTAAAGGACTTATATTATGCCGAACACTACCCGTTTTATAAAAAGCGTAGATGCCACCTTATGACGAGTAGAGTAAGCTTTCGTTGTCCGTGGATAGGGTGGTAACCACCTCCCGGCTCCCTCCGTTATATGAAAGTCGCCATTTTGAAAATGTCTGTAACTTAAACCCCTTGCTTAAACTTATTTATTGTAGCAAACATAAAAAGCAAAAAAAAAAAAAAACATAACAAAACAAACAAATAAAAAATAAAATGTAAAAAACACACGATCATCTGCTAAATAAATCATGAATAATATTGTCATGTACGCTTAGGTAACACACGTAAAACAAACCAATCAGTTTTTAAGCTTCTCATTTCTGGGTTACATAACACTCTCTATAAGCTTCTATAACTAGATTAAGTGAATTTGATATGCATAGGGTCCATATTCATAAAACCTTACTAACAACTAAAATTCCCTTAAGTTGCTTGATAACTCTAGTTGCTAACTATTTGGTATTCATAAAACCGAACTAGTTTGAAGGTCACTCTAATTGTTTGCTAAATTTTAGAGTTGATCCCGAGTAGGCCTACTTCTAAATCAGTAGGTTCTATAACACAGGGCTACAGCCAGAATACTCTTGCAATCGGACATATTTATGGCATCTTTTAGAGTTTTAGACAGATTCTGACGGCGACCAATTGTCGGACAATAATGCAACATTTGAGGAAAAAAGCATAATAATTTTGATAAAAAATAAAAAGAAAAGCTTAAAAGTTATTAAAGGGTTTCATAATAAAACACAAATATACACTTCTTAGCAGGCAACGCTTTATATGTACTTTTATTATTGGTATGATTAACAACATGGAAGAAATTTGAAACGCAATAATTGACATGACACATGGCCGTAATCATTAACTAAATTGAGTGTTTTATCTATAATATATGTTTATGTTTTTATTATTTTTTTTCCTATCCAAATTCCGATATTATCTTTCACCTCTTTAAAACATGGCTTAGCTTGGACTTATTTGGGTGATATCAGAACTTCTGAGAACGGCTGTTACCAACCTACACACCAATTTGCTCCATATATAATCCTACTATTAACTTGACCAGTTACGTATCTTTTGGTTTTGAGCACAGATAAATTTATACTAAAATAATGCATTAAAGTGTATACAAACTATTTCGATAGAAAATAACTGGCATAAACACTGAAAGCCAAAAGGGAGTCAAGTGACTCTTAAAAGGATGTCCAGCATCCTTGACTCTCATAAGGAGTCACGTTGACTCTCACGAGGAGTCATGATGACTATCATGAGGAGTCACGTTGACTCTCATGAGTCAACGTGATTCCTGATGAAAGTCATGGATGCTGGACTCTTTAAAAAGAATCGAGTTGACTCCAACGTAGCAGTCACCTCAAGACTCTTTTTTCGGAGTCAAAAGTGACTCCTGATGAGAATCATGATACTCGACTGCCCATGGGAGTCAAGTGACTCCCCAAATGGAGTCAATATTGACATGGAGTGAACATTTGCTGGACTCCCTTCTAGGAGTAACCTTGACTCCCTTTTGGCCTTCAGTGAATCAACCCCACTTTTTCCAAGGAAATCAAATGTCCTCTTTCACGAGTGAGACGAAATGTCATTCTTACTGTAATTTGTGTTGTTTGCACAAATAACATATGTCAGAATATCACAATTTTTGGCGTACATGACGTATTACGTCTCTAGATTAGGCCTATACATAAAACTTTTATTTCATTTTGGTTGGAATCTAGTTATTTTTGAGCCCAATTATTGGTATTTTTTTGTAAATTCAGATTTGTACAAAAACGAGAGCAATATACATATTTCAAATTATTGATTATTTTTTATTATCGATTATGTTGTTTGATCTGCAAAGATTTGGCTAAAAATGATAAATAAAATTTTCTTGACGTCAGATGCTTCATTTGCATATCTAATTTTGGAAGTACACACCAGTATATAACTTCTACATCGAATGCGAAAATTGAGTTTTTATGAATAGCGCAATCTATTTTGACATTTGCGTATAAAATGTCCCAATTTCTATTGGGTTCAAACAACCGTGCATTGATTTCTCCTTCAAGTATAAGTATAAAGCTGTAATAAATGGCGACAACAGATTACTTCTAAAAAGTTGAAACTTCGTAATTTCATAATGTTCGGACAATGCGATTGTGTTCAGTCAACTTGTGTCAACCATTTAGTTGGCTTTGGCTTAGGACTTTTTCGGGTAATTTGCTACCCGGGTACCCGACTTGTATTAATGATTGAGGATTTAAAATGTTAGAACGGGAAGTTTGGTGGGTCTACTACGACAATATGATGTCTCAATTACACCAAAATTTTTGATTTTTCGCCGATTGTGGTCATGATTTATCACGTTTACTTCCATCAGATGATGATTTTATCATTAATTGTTGAACACAAAATGTTTTGTTCAAAATTCTATGATTTTATTTTCCAGTTCGGGTAATCGGTCGGCAGATTTTGTACCCGGATAATCTCTTGACGCGCGGGTACCCCGGTACCCGGGTTTAGTTCCAGGCATATTATAGCAGTGATAGTAAAGTATTATGAATAAATCCACAATGGATTTAGTTGCTAACTCCATGGTTTGAAACTTGAGTTTAAAATTTTTGCTCCATCTTCAATGTGTTGTCAAAATTGGATAAAATATGGAACAAAAGTAAAGGAAGAAGCTTCCTTTTAAGGCTAGGTTAAGGTTCTTTTTCGTGAGCGAGATGGCAAAACGTCGTGGTTACTGCAAGCCCCCACCCCCTCCCCCTTTTTTTCAGTTAAGGCCCTTATTATTTGATCATGTTGATTAACACTTAATCATAGACATTGAGTATATATATCTCTAGACCACTTCCTGAGGCGTTCAAAGCGTGGGCTCAGCGAAGGACGGGGTCATGATCCCATGTACTTTTATCTGCGTGTGCGTTGCTTAACATTGCACAACTGCAACTGACGCAGTGCGTGTCGCACGTGTGGCTTGTGTAAATAGATTTTAAATAGGCATATTAATTGTCACAAAATCAGTGTTTGTGAATTGTATAGCGTTACACTAAAAAAAATGAAACTTACACTAGGTTCAAGCTACTTAGAAAATGTTAATTTTAGTTACAAAAAATCTAATTTGCAGATATTACTCATAAGGTATGCATTCTAATCACTCGAAATAACATAAAGTTAGTTAAACTTGACATATTGGAGTTGTGCTGACAACAGGGATCCAATAGTTATGAGTACGAAAATTGAGTATTTATCTAGCCGCTGTTACTCAAACTTATGTTTTCATCATATTTACTGAATACAGTATTAAAATAGTAAAGTAAACGTAGGTAAATATGTGTAACATGAATGAGTAACAATTGCATAATGTATTTCAATTCAATCAACTAAACTCAAAAGTAGATAGAACCAACTAGTCATGCATACATGACACACAAGACGGCCATGACCTACGCCTTTTTAAACAATTTGTCTCACAAACTGGAATTTGAAATGACTTAGGAATGGGAATTTTAATTTAAAACACCCACTCAGATGTTGCGTCATTTTTATTTTTTAGGATTTTGGCCATTTTTGTTTTTGATTTTCATACCCAATAAGGTGAAAAATTCACTATTTTTCCATTTTTCCATGAAAATCAAAAAATTGGTCAAAATCTTAAAAGATAAAAATGACGCCACATCTGGGTGGAGTGAGGATCATTAGAAGGGATCATCTGCGATTTTCTGAAACAAAAAACATGTCTACCACGATACTGTGTAGAATATACACTCTTATAACGAAAGGATAAAATTTGATCCCAAAAAGGATCAAATTTGATCCCAAAAAGGATAAGCTCATATTTGATACTTTATGGGATCAATTTGATCCTTTCTTTTTAAGAGTGTAGGCTTGCAACAGTATGACCGCATATTTATTAATTTCAAGAATATGTCCTGTAAAATGTTCCTTTGTACTGGGGCCCTAGCACCGTCAAATTTATACCTGAAATGTAGGGTTTTCTGTTGTAAGTTCGGAAATTCACACAGCTCAAGATGCAACTACATGCAGTTTATGTATATAGACCATGTGTCAGGAATACTATTTAATTGAACCACGTTTCAATCACCGCGCAATTTGATGCACGCTTGACTGGCTAATCAAATTTGGTGTACAAAAGAGTTATTTATCGCTAATGAAGGCCTCTCCACAAAATATTTCAAACTTTGACATTTTGCTTATAGCAAAATGATAAACCTTCCTTATTTTCGTGGATTTGACCGTTTCAAGTAATTTTCTCACAAATAATTTTCTATAAAATTGTAGTTTAAAATTCCACATTTTTGTCATCATGCTGGATTTGAACGATGATGATATCTATGTTTAAGAAAAATTGAGGTACTATCTGATCATATATGATGAATTTGAAAACCCAATTATCAAATTGTGGCATAAATTGTGAATTTCAAAACAATTTTCATCACCGGTAAAACCAGTAAAATTAACTGAAATTTGCTTGAAAGGTCAAAATGATTAGAACATAAATGAAACTTCTACTATACATTTTCTGAAAGTGTCAGAAATAATATACAAAAAAGTTTACCAAAATCAACCCGTGGGAAGTATGGGAAAATGAGAAAAACAAAATGGCCGCCAAAATAGCATATATTTGCTATAATCTACTTACAGCAACCCCTTTAAACAACTTAATATGCATAATTATCATTGTGTAATGGTGTCTTAAACAATAGCAAATACATGTTTAGAAATTGAATTATGTCAAATACATATTTTTGATTCAAAATGGCCGCTAAATAGCATATATTCATGAAATCGATAAAAACAAGCATATTTGAAATGAATAGTTTACAAATTAAGAGAAAGAAACATATGGATTATAATTTTGACCTTCAAAATGGAACCAATTAAAGGTCCAAAATGGCCACTTAAACACAATTTGTTCGCTCAAAATGGATAAAAATGTCATTAAACAGTATTAAAAACCTTAGGTGTTTAAAATAATCGATGTAAGATGGGTATGAGGGTAGGAAAGACCCAATCCTCCCTATGTTTTATTTCAAACATGTTTCAGAATTCAAATGACGTTCGTAATAAGTTCCAAAATTGGCTACCTAAAATCATTCTATCGCTCAAATAAGGCTGGAGGGGCATTTGAACAGCATTGAAAACCTCCTTCCTTTTTTAGATAATCGATAGAAATGATGTCTAGGGTACCAATAGCCCCATTTCTCCCTCAAGCGTTTTTAAATCTAAAAAGCACACCATAAAAAAGTCCAAAATTGCCATCAAAACTCATTTTTGTCACTCAATAGAGATTGAAGAATGCATTAAAACAGCATTAAAACTGTTTACGTTTTTCAAAATAATCAATGGAAAATAGCTTTGTTGCTATATGTTCCAAATTCAAAATGGCGCCCTTAAAAAAATTAAAATGACCGTCAAAATTGATATAAAGTCATGAATACAGCAATGAAAATCTTGATTTTACTTCAAAATATCGATACAAGATGGCTTTGAAAGAACAAACAGACCAATTCTACTTGAACTCAACTAATAACATGTCTTAAAATCAGGATAGGGCCTATGATACATGATAAGTTCATATAGTTTATCTTTTAATAAATACAATTAAAGACTGTATGATTGGCAGCCATTTTGAATCATGACAAAGTAAGATACAAAACAGTAAAATGCAGTCAGGGTCTATTTAAGATGCATCAAGAAGAGACGCTGTATATTTTGATATAGATGATATTGACAAATTACATACTGTAACAATAGTTGCTTTTTGCATCCATTTTGGCGACCATTTTATAAAATATACCAGAAATTAAGAATGTAAGCATAATTATATAATCACAGCTATAATATTTACCAAAATGTTGCAAATTTGCATAGACAATTACATTGTTTCCAGAATGGTTTAGCATATTTAAGGTGCATTTGGCGGCCATTTAAAAAAAAATGATTTTTCCAATATTTCCCAAGGGTTGATTTTGGTAAACTTTTTTGTATATTAATTCTAACACCTTTAGATAATGCATAATATAAATGTTATTTCTGTTCCCATTATTTTGACCATTCAATGCAATTTGACTGGACTATTTGGTTGGCCTAGAAAAGAAAATAACGCACTTTTCAATGACCTGCTGGTTGACTGAACATGCTTAAGTACACGATTCCCATTGTGGAGGAGGGAAATGATGCAATATCTTTGGTTTGCATCGATGGATTTCCTTGATATTTTCAACATAACTATGGGCTTAAAATTATATTGTTTTTGAGTAGATGCTTTGCCCAACGTCTAAGAAAGTACCTGTATTAGTAATGTATTAGTAAGCTATTTTTGAGAATGCAATTTCTAAATTTTGTAATAATCTGGGTAATATACATTATATGAAAGCTGCTAACTGACCGAGTTATTGATAATAATAAAAGATGAATGCTCCATTAGGCTCTCTTTTCATGATTAGTTTTTTATCATTTTACGCAAAGATGTATCCATGAAGTACAATATAATTCCATGTTGTCATGGTACTCTTCCAAACATAGAAACAAGCTAGCCTGGATAAAAATATTCATATCAACCTAAATCATATCTACAGAGCCAAGTAATCATGCTGGCTGGGAAGTGTAAGTCGATTTAACTTTAATTGCGTAGTTTTAAGTTTGTTGCCGAAACTACCAGGAGTTAATTTGTATTTGATGATAAATGATGTGGTTTCGATAAAGCAGACGCTTTTCACCTGAATTCAGATCAAAATATTCTACATTTTGGCAAAGTAGCTTTTACTTTGGCTTATTAGCTGGCTTCTTGAATCTCAGAAAGGTATTTAAGTCAGTTTGAAGTGTCATGAAATCCAGTCGGATTTGGGCATTGTTTGCAGTAAGTAGGATTTTATTAAGTTGTTTTCTTTATCAGATGAATAAATCTTAATTTCATCACAATAGAGCTGAGTATACACTCTTTTAACATTGTTTATTCATTTTCAGCCTTTTTCCGGTATAGTTTTCCGAGTCTTGCTCCCGCGTTTCTTAAGGACTCTACCTCATAGCAACATTCATTTTGAAAGTGTATGACTTTATTCTTGAGGTTTTAATCCTGATTTTTTTTGTAATTTTACCACCTGAACATCTTGGACGGAAGTATTTTACAGTGTGAATCTGTTGGCAAAGACCAATGCCGTCCTGAAAGCCATTTTGACGTCTAAATTCACGAACGACGTTTTACAAGTATATTCATAATGTACTCGAGAAATAAACAGTTGCAAGCTAAAACATCATTTGTCAGTTATACTTTGAAGGTGGATTGCCACATTTAGAATACATCTTTTGGAGTGGATTTAAAACTTGATAATAGTTAAAGAAATATTACACAACTAGGAAGAAGATAAATTCAGCATCAAGGTAAGTGTATATGAAATCGCTATTGTTTCGGGAATTCACTGGTCAGATTGACGATTTCGAACACAAGACGCAAGCGGTCCAAACAAGTGAAAATTGAAATATACATTGTATAGCACCATTTAGTACGCGCACATTCTACTTGACAGAAAGATAAATAAATAAATAAATAAATAAATAAATAAAAAGTTTAAAAAAAAACATCTTAAATAAAACCATCTTTTTTATGCTCTCGCCGAGGAAACTTGGTACTTGGTTATGAATAAGATAAACACCCAAACCAACGTTAGCAGTCTG
Organism: Ophiothrix spiculata; assembly: GCA_000969725.1. Classification (NCBI taxonomy): domain Eukaryota; kingdom Metazoa; phylum Echinodermata; class Ophiuroidea; order Amphilepidida; family Ophiotrichidae; genus Ophiothrix; species Ophiothrix spiculata. The sequence continues at coordinate 32,767 of JXSR01S074800.1, read as the reverse complement.
TCGGGAGGTGACAATATTTCGCCTTCTTCTATCCGATATAATGCATATTCGATATTACAAAAACTTGGTTGCGAGATTTTTTTTTTTATTGACGTGACCTGCAAATAAAGCTGACTTTGAACCCTTATTATTTGAACAAGGAGAAAGCAAATGCAAAATGGGAACGTGGGTATGAAAATTTGGAGTTTTTCCTTTATAATGTGAGTGATTTTTTTGCTATTGGTAAAAAAGGATGCATTATATGGTATTTTCTATAAAAATCTACAATTTTGAGCCTTTTTAAACATACGAATTTCAACCACTACATCGATCTTGTTTTAGAAGATAAAAAGACATCAATTTGGTCGCTAGCAAAAATATGAAAACTCAGATTGATGAAATTTGGAAAATATATTTTGCCTATATAAGACTTTAAAATTGAAGATAAAACACGGAGAAATAAATACGCTGATGTTGTGTATGAAAGGTACCTTTATATCGGCTCTTCATACGTATTGCGATAACCAGCCACCAACATTTCGGTAACCAGCACCTTTTGTCACTACGGGTCATCTGATGAAAGCAGCGTGCATGTATACTCAGACCTTGCGATTTGAATGGCTTGCCCTCGCTGTGTGGAAAAATTTGCATTTCATGTAAAAATTAATGAATCTGACATGTGTTTTTTTTTTTGACTGAAAAGTAACGTTTTGGGTTCTTTTATGTAAATTGAAGAAAAATCAACACGCCACTGCAAAAACAAAAAATATAAATTTACAAAACGACTAGGACGGGACTCGAACCCACGATCCCCTGGTTCACAAAGCAACACCGTTGCACCACGCGACTGCTTGTTGTCTACTGGTAATTTATTATATAAATATATCATTGGAAGTTGCGCATGCGTAATCAAACACAATAAACAGAAGAATATTATTTTAAATTCTCCTTATAGACATCGTTAGCTTGAATAGTGTAGTGGTTATAGAGTCTTGCCTCAGTCGTTTGGATAAATTTCTTTTTTTTTCTTTTGCGAAGCGTGTTGGTTTTTCTTCAATTATTCACTGTAACGAATGAAATTCTAGAATTGTTGGCATAATTTATATAAAAGAACTAAAATGGTTACTTTTAATCTGGAAAATATATGACTTGTTGAATCCATTACATTTCGCAAGAAATGAAAATGTTTCGTTGCAGCGAGGCCAGTCCGAAACATACTCTGACCATGCAGACATGAGATTCGTGCAGGCTTCTGACGTCAGAGCATGACCCATCGTGACCAAAGGTAGTACAAGTCGAACTTTTGATGCCAAGCTGTCGCAATACAAATTGCAGGCAAGTACAAAGAGCCAATATTAGATACCTTTCGTACAGCACATCAACGTATATATTTCCTCTCCTTATTTTTTCACTTTTCAGGCCTTACAGGCAAAATATATATGTGGAACGTCATATTATGCTAATTAGGGATACCTGCATTCCATGCATTCCAGAATGAGTTGTTTATATTGAAACTGTCAATCAAGTTGTGGCGCGAAAGTTGAAGAATATAGTTGGGTCATCTGAAGGACTCCCGTGACCGTGGAGAGCGGAGGTTGGTTTCTCGATGGATTTGTCTTCTTTTAAGGTTAATTAACAAAACTAGCGAGGGTGCCTCTTCCAAAAGTGTGGGGAATTTCCGTGGGGGGCCGAAATCCAAAATGGCCGCCGTCGGCCATTTTGAAATTTGTTTTTTCAACAGTTTAGCCTACAGCACTGATCAAGATGTGTATTATGGGGTTTTAAGGGTCAAGGAATCCATATTTAACATCAGTTTTACTATTTGACCTCGTTTTGACCTTCAAATCCAATATGGCTGCCGTCGGCCATCTTGAAAATGAGGTTTTCACTAGTTTGACCTATATACCTTATCACCATGTGCTTTTCATGGTTTTTAGGGTCAACGAACTCATATTTGAAGTAATTTTTATAATTTGACGCCATTTTGACCGTCAAATTCAAGATGGCATCAAGCGAGATATCCAAGATGGGCGCCAAAATTCCCGCCAAAATACTTTATTTTCATTATAATCACCTAAAAGTATCTTTTAAAACACTTTATGTTTTAAAAAATAATTATTACAATACTATAACAAATAGATCTGACTCCAAATTATGTCATTTGCATATTTTAATTTCAAAATGGCCGGCAAGATGGCTGCCAAGATTTGCGCCGGAATAGCCAATTTTCAATAAAATCTATCAAAACGGCCTTTAAAATGCTTTATATCATAAATATTCAACAGGAAATATCATTTAGGCTTACAACAAGATCATATGCCCCCTAACAATATTGTAAATTTGTATGAAAATCAAAAATGCGTCTGTTCTGAAATTCAAGATGGCCGCCAAAATATGTATTTTTTGGGAAAATGGGTCAGAGGTACTTCAAAACAGTATCAAAAATACCAAAATGTTCCAAATAATCGACGGATCCCAAATGGCCGCCAAAATACGATTTTAAGCACAAAAATTAGTAAAAATTACTTTGAAGCGGTATAAAAAACACCAAATGTTCAAAATAATCGGTAGAAAGTGGCTTTGAGGGTAATAAAAAAATCATTTCTTCCCATAAGGGTGTTTGTATGTTTCAAATTCCGAAATGGAGCCTTACTGAGATTTGAAATGCATGCTAAAATTCTGGCCAGTTTTGGACAGTTGGCTATATATTGTTCATTTTGGATGAACCGGCCAGAACTGGCAGGCAATCACTCGTTGAGTTTTGAAGCGGCCCCTGAAAGCGACTTTGAAACAGTATCAAATAAACCTTAATGTTCAAAGTAATCTACACTCTTAGAAGGCCGGGATCAAATATGCGAGTAGTTTTCGGGATCATTTTATTTTGATCCTTTAAGGATCACTTTTGATCCTTTAAGGATCATTTTTGATCCTTTAAGGGGGGAAAGCACATCACTC